>PVJC01003224.1:0-72408 GCA_004026665.1 Murina feae
GTATGAGATGACTTTTTAACCCAGGAAAATCTCAAAAGTCGGGAGTTGTCTTATATGCTGGGTGTCATCTTATAGGGCAGGTGCTGAAACTTCCAAGCTGGACTGGAAAATCTGATGTCGCCGTATATGGTGGGGGGAGCTCAAAAACGGCTGCACTCCATTCATTTCAACGGAGCTGGACAGAGACCGCAAGTGTCTCCGGTCTGCTCCTTTTTGTGCCACATAGGTCTCCGTCCGAACTTTTTAACCCAGGAAAATCTTCTCAAAAGCAGGGGGTTGTCTTATACGCTCAGTTGTCTTATACATCGGGAAATACGGTATACACACACACACTGAGTGGCCAGATTATTATGACCACCCCATCAGTACTTTGTTGGGCCACCTTTTGCCTTCAATACTGTGGCGGTTCTTCTTGGCATTGACTCCATGAGATGTTGAAAGGTGATGTGAGGACTCTGACACCATGCCTGATGAATAGCACTGTCCAGTTCTGTGAGATTTGATGGTTGTGGAACCAGCTGCCTGATGGCTCTTATAGTTTCATCCCACAAATGCTCAATTGGATTGAGATCTGGTGATTGTGGGGGCCACCTAAGCAAGGTAGTCTTCCTCATGTTCTTAAAACCACTCCTGCACAATACAAGCACCATGGAATGGCTCATTGTCTTGTTGGAAGAAGCCATCTCCATTGGGATACGCCATCAACATGATAGGATGAACTTGATCAGCAATGATACTTAGGTATGTTGTGCTATTCAGACATTTATAATGATCTGGCCCTCTAGCAACTTCAGCACGAAATTATAGCTAATTTGCCTACAAACATCAGATGGTCATAATAATCTGGCCACTCTGTGTGTGTGTGTGTGTGTGTGTGTGTATACTATCTAATAAAAGAGTAATATGCAAATTAGGCACCACTCCATCACAAAGATGGCCGCCCCCATGCCCACAAGATGCTGGTGCCCATAGCCACATCCTATCTAATAAAAGAGTAATATTCAAATTAGGCATCACTCTGTCATAAAGATGGCAGTGTCCACAGCCACAAGATGGTGGTGGTCAGGCCTGTTAGCCAGGCAGGTGGCAGGGGAGGTGGGGAGCCCAAGGGGCAGAATAGGCAATCAGAGGGGTCTGGGGGTCCCCTGTCCAGGCCAGAGGCCTTTGCCAGAGACCTCAGGCATGGGCAAGGGCAGAGCCAGTGATTGGAGGGGCAGGGGCAGAGGCAGTGATCAGAGGGTGTCCTACCCAGGCATAAGGCCTGGGCCAGAGGCCTCAGGCCTGGGCAAGGGCAAGGCCAGACATTGCAGGGGCCTGGGCTCCTTAGAGCCAGCGATCGGAGGGGCAGGGGCGGAGCCTGCAATCGCAGGGGTCTGGTCACCAGTGGAGCTGGCAAAGCAGGGATCTGGGGGTCCCCTGCCCAGGCCTACAGTCTTGGCCAGAGGCTGCCAGTGGGGCAAGGGAAGAGCCAGCAATGGCAGAGGCCTGGGTTCTGTGAAGCTGGCGATCAGAGGGGCCTGGGGGTCTTCTGCCCAGGCCTGCAGCCTCAGCCAGAGGTTACAGGCCTGGGCAGGGGTGGAGCTGGGATTGGAGGGACAGGGGTGGAGCTGGTGATCGGAGTGAACTACAGAGGAAACACCTTTTCTTAACATTCATTGGCTAAGCTTCCTGAATGCCACTGGTAATATTCTTAGTAACTTGTGTAATAAGAATCCAAAAAGGCAATCTAGGGTTTTTCCACCATACTCCTGGAGAAAAAAAATGAAGGTCCACTGCTAGAGAGCTAAGAAATGTCATATCCTGCCCTAGCCAGTTTGGTTTAGTGCATAATGCCTCAGCCTGCTGACTGTAGGGTCTGGGTTCAATTCTGATCAAGGGCATGTACCTAGGTTGCAGGCTCCTCCCTGGCTGGGGCCCACGTCAGGGCATATGCAGGAGACAACCAATCAAAGTGTTCCTCTCACTTTGATGTTTCTCTCTGTTTTTCCCTTCTCTTCCACATTCTCTAAAAATCAATGGAAACATATCCTCAGGTGAGGATTAAAAAAAAAAAGAAATGCCATAGCCTATGAAAGACACATCTTGAAAATGCCTAAAGAAAGTTGTCATTTTTTCATGTAAAGGGACTGGAGTTTGAGTTGATGAAAACACCTTAGTGGCTGCGGTGACTGGCAGTGGCTGCAGCAGTGGGGTGATGGTACTGGTGCCTTCCCCTGATTATCCTGGTTGCCTCCCACAAAGGGAGGCTAGACGGTGGCTTAGGCCCACTCCTCAAGGGGAGCAGGGAGTGGGCCTAAGTCATCAGTAGGACACCCCCTGAGGGCTTCCAATATGTGAGAGAGGGCAGGCTGGGCTGAGGACCCCCCCACCCCAGTGCACAAATTTCGTACACCGGGCCTCTAGTATGTATGTGTGTGTGTGTGTGTGTGTGTGTGTGTATTCTGGTAGCCCAACAAAACCTAGGTATGCCTAGTTTGCAACCTTTGAGTTAGAATCTGGAGGGAAGGCTTTTTAAAAAAATTAGTTTAAAATTCTCAGTGGCTCATAAAATACACAGAAAAAGCACCTAGAGTTTCTAACTCTTGCAGCTGATCACAGGTTCCCACGTGCAGAGGTTCTCATGTTCCCTGACTTCATTGCATGATCTCCACACAACTCCCAGGACCACTCCAAAAGGCTTAAAGGGGAGGGAAGCATGACTTATCTTATGGATGGGAACTGTTAGGTCTGGGGGGCGGAAGGCTAGCAGTTGCTATGTGTTTCCTCTTAGGGAGTCTGACATATTTCTTCCCAGTTACCACTTTGACTGTCCTACATCTTACCCTAGTTTCTGCTGGCTCTGCCCTTCCAGGGGCAGTAATGATTTCCCAGTTCTCACTACCCAGTGATCCTTCTGACTTCACAGAACCAGTTGCTACAAAGATATAAGGGCTCCCGTTGCACCTTCCAGAATTAGTCCTCTCTGACACAGCGAGAGCTCAATTATGTTTGTCAAGTGAACGCAATTCCTCCGAGCAGTTGAGGCGTCAGCTGCAGACTTGAGCCTACGGAGCACTTGTTAGAAGTGACCCGCACAGCATTACGTGCTGGGATCCTGGCTGAATGTCTTGTTAGTGGTGCTTTTATTTCCTTTATGCTAGGTAAGCTCCCGATGACCTGGCATTTTTGTTCTTCCTTTACTGGGTTCTCCTTCCTACTATTAGCACCTTTCAGTGTTGGCCTCAAAGCAGTTTCCCCTGCCCTGACAAGAGGAACTCAGAGTGAACTTTTCTTTTGTTCTCATTCCTCACGCTCCACTTTGAGCCGGGGCTGAAGTTGCCAAGGAGTTCAAACAGCTCATGCTTCCGCCAGTGTGAGTCAGAGGGATTAGCACGTCCTCTCTGCACACTTTCCCAATGTTCACCTCTTTCCCTGAAGTGCTGTCCCCTGCTGTCTGCTCCTTTGTCAGGGAAACACATTTTCTCTTATTATCACCTTGTTCCCTGCCTGTTTCAGATGGCTCCAGCTCACCTCTTAACAAAATCAAGATGTTGCTATTAATGTTCCTCTCTTTCTTTAACAGCTTAGCGTCACCTTATTTTACTTAGTTCTTTCCCTCTTCCCTCCCAAACCACGTAATCATCTCTGCTTCACATAAAAGTTTCATAACTGTTTTATAACTACTTCTTTATAGTTGTTATCAATAAGGCACAAGTGGAAGGAGATAAAGGGGAGAGAAGCTAAAAGAGTGGGTTAGGGGTCCTGCAATAACTGAGAAACAGTAAGCATCTGCAAGATTCGTCTTTCATGAGGAAACTAGGCAGGAAATTAGCCCTCAAGACTGAACATTGTGAGCCCAGTGGTCTAGTGAAATTTTCCTCCAGTTTTTATGGATGGAATGGGAAGAGGCTAAGTTCTCCCCTCTGAAGGGAGACCATCTCCCAATTGTTAAAGTATTGCTCAGAACCATCCCAGAATCATTTATGTTGGTCATAAATCCTTTCAGGAAATCTAATTACATAATAGATAGGAATTTTTCAAACCACACCTCCAGAAAGCTAAAATATTTACCCATATTTTTCAGCATTTAATATCCCCTACTCTTTTTGTTTGTTTGTTTAACAATCTTATATAACATTTCCATCACAATTCCGCTTATTATTCCCCATAATGCCAGCTGAAGAAAATATAAACTATATGACTATACTCAGTTCCCCACACAATAATTCCACATCAAATGAGAAAAGACTAGAATGACAGTATGTTCAATATTTTTCGGTATCTGATTTCGGTTAAACTCTCGAATTTCATGTTGTTTGAGTATTAAAGTCGCTTCCAGTTGTGTTGTAAAGTCAGTTCAACTTTTCCATTTGAACATTCAGCTACTACTACAAATTCAACATGTCAAAAACAAATTTATTGTCTATCTTCAATCAAGCTAGTTCTCCAACATCCTTGTCTCTATCCATGGCACCAGTCTTCCAGTCGATCCAGCTGGAAAATTGCTTCATTGGCTAAGTGAAATAATGTATAGAAGCAATGAGGATAAGTTATATCAAGGGAGAGATCAACAAGACTCGATGACTGGCTCAGAGAATGCAGTTAAGACATGATTCAAGGAAGATTACCACCCATCTAGCCCTTGTCCCATTCTTGTCCCCTCTCATTCCTTTATTCCTCCTTTAGTTCTACTATGAGGAGGCTAAGTTGTCACAAATACTATCTCATTGGGATACTCCCTGGTAAAAACATTCAATGGCTCCCCAATGTCATCCAGAGCAAGGCTCAACCGGCTGATGTATTTCTAGACCTGTCATAATCTGACCCTATCCAATGGCTATGGTATTCTCACCTTTTCCCAATGGTCATATCATTTTTGATTAAGTTATTACATATGCATCCTTATCCCCATATTACCCCCTATTCTCCCCCTCTCATGCTATCACCCCCTTGTTGTCTGTGTCCTCAATGGTCATATCTTAATACTACCATTCTTCAAGGTCCAGTCCAAGAACCAAATCTTCCACAAAAAGTTGGCTTTTCTAGGTACCTAGACTCTCAGGATTGGAAGAAGGGCTTTATTCTGGCTTCCCTTGTTCATAAAGGTACCAACAACCAGTCCTCTGGGCATTTGCTTTGCTCAGGCCTTCCATTCTGTAAACCTCTCCTCCCAACCATACTATCAGCTCTTTGAAGGAAGGCTAATTCCTCAATATTCTCCTTGTCTGCACCCCTACTCCTGCCACAGGTTGCAACACACATGTCCACTGAAATAATTAAAAGGAGAATATGTGGCTAGCTTTCTATAGTATGTCTATAGTATGACCCCTGCCCCTCTACCTTTAACACGTGGCTTGTCCCATTCCTTTTTTCATTACACATTGCTCAATACTTTCTGTGCTTTAACAATATTACCTTCTTTACTGCTCATGGAAATCTTCTGAAGTTGATAGTCTACCATTTACAAGAGAAGTAACTGAGGCTCAGAGAAGTTAAATGACTTGTTCAAGGATACAAAGCAGGAGATCCAGGATTTCAACTGGGTATTGTGACTTGGAAGCCCAGTATTTTTCTATCCCACTCCCTGACCTCCCGAAAATGTATGTTTCTTATACAGAGCACCTGCTCTCCTTCAAAAACGAAGGTCAGATGTAGATGGAAGCTTGTGCCAAATGAAACTTCCTCGTGTGATCACCTCTCCTGGTTGCCCTTTGGGTCACTTCCATAATTACTCTCTGATACACTAGAACTGTGAGTCAGGATGACTCAATAACTGTTTTCTTTATCCTTTTTTGGTTCCAGAAATCTGTAGCTGCATTTTAATGAGGATAGGGTTGAGGAATGACCCAGAGATGGCAATTTTGTATGGTCAAAGATCATACATTTACATATAAATGAAAAGCAAAAGGTTTCATCCAATTTGTTGAGAACCTGAGTAGGACAAGAAGGCAAAGGAAGGATGAATTCGCTGCTCTCTTGCTTGAGCTGGGACATCCATTTCATACTCCCCCACCGCATCAGTGTTTCTGGTTCTTGAACTTTGGACTTGAAACTTACACCCTTGGCTCCTTTAATTTTCTCAGGACCTTGGGTTTGAACTGGAATTACACGACCAGCTCCTGAGCCTCCAACTTGCAGGTGGCAGATCAGATTATGGGACTTCTAAGCCTCCATAATTGTGTGAGCCAATTCCTATAAAAAAATCCTCTCTCTCCCACCTCCCCTCTCTCGCATTAGTTCTGTTTCTCTGGAGAATTCTAATAGACATTGACATTATTTTACCACTCTGGCTGTGGCAGCTGCTGGGAGAAGAGTGATTCTTGAACACAGAGGTCATTCTCTTTGTGGATACATGTTTAGGAGTCTTCGCCGACCTCATTGTGACTGTGAGCATCATGGGATTTGGCAAAGATGTCTCAGGCCCAGTTCAGAAAGATCATATAGACCAAGCCCTTTCCAAAGCATTATGCCATTTATAATCTCTCTGGCCTATGCCCCTTCCAGAATTATAATGGGCCCACTGCTTTTCATGGTTGCTGGTTTGCCTCAGGAGAGGGAGGGAGTAAGTAATGGTATTCATCTTCCAGGGCCTCATCAGGTGATCTTTTCTTTTTCTCATGGGTCCACAATAGTCTGTGGAATTCCATCCAGCCAAGTAGTGCATAAAAACCACCTCTTGATCAGGGACTCCCCTAGTCTTGGCACCAGGGATATTGGTCAGTCTTATGCATCATCACCATCCTAAGTCCCTCCAATACCAAATCTTCATCCAGTCAAGAAAAATTTACTCACAACTGTCAAGCACTCTCAACACTTGGGATTCCATGACAAACACCCCATAGAGAACACTTGCCTTTTGGAACTTACAAATCAGGAGCAAACTCCAAAATTACATATACTCTACAGAGTTAGAAAGCTTCAGTTTGCTCATATAATCTATCAAATCATATCCCAACCACAAAAGTAGGTGATTAAACTGTCCTATGAGAGAATGTGAAAAATCACTAGGTGACAAAGCTATAGATAAAGAAAATAAAACTGTTAAAGTTTTCTTTTTTCTTTCTATTTATAATTGAAGGACTAGGACTGGAGCCCAAAACAGTGAGGTGAGTTCACCTCTTCCCTGGCTGCCTGGATCAGTTCACACTAACTCAGTCGAGTGGCACTCACATTGAGGCTCCCAACACATATGTATTCCAGTTTTCTTCCTCACTTTACCTTAGCAAATCCTGAGCAATTCCTTATCTTTTCTCTCCTCCCTCTATCTTAGTCTTCTAGATAGCTTTGTCTTTATAATTTTTTAAAAAGTGAAATAAGTCATCTAAGGGGACAGTAAATTGTTATTTCATAAAGCACTCCTACTTTCTCAGCCTTTCTTTTTACCCCCATATGCATAGGGACAGAACAATTTAAAGAACTCAGTACTCAGAGTTCCTAGCTCAACATTCTCTCTCAAGACCTTCCTACTCTTCTTCATACTCAAAAACTCTGCCCTTGATATTTTCAGACAATATATCTATGATTAAGCACAAGTAGCAGATATTCCTTTACAGATAGGTCATGTTTTCCAGTTTATATTTTCTTACACATAATTTTTTTCAACAACTCTTTAAAGTAGACAAGACATTGATCATTGCCCACATTTTACTCCTGAGGAAGTGCAGGGATAAGGATTTACTCCTTAAAATTTGTCAGCTGAGGAAGATGGTCTTTTAACTGATGTTGATAGAAGCAGGACAGTTAGGAAATGCAGATCCCCAGCTAGGAGGGGTTACAGAAGTGCACTCACGCACTTCTTTAGATGCTGATGGTAGATGGGTTTGCCTGGTACGACAGAGGTGTGCTCCAAAGCAAGAACAGAAAGTACTATTTCAGTTCAACAAAAGCAGAGTCTGGGAGAGAGAACCCAAGGGGCTTACATGGATCCTGGCAGGAGGAAAACAGCCAGAGGGGAAAAGGATAGGAGGAGAGGGGGAGGGGGAGAAGCAACAAAGAAGGGAAAATGTGTGAAATAATTCACCCCAACTTTGTCTTTATGAAAATTTAATATATGAAAATTCCTCCTTGAAAATGAGATAAAGAAGTAATTATTTGCATTACAAATTATCTCTCCACTTCAAAAGAGTATTTACCACAGGTGTGATTCTTTGATGTGAGATTTTAGAAAGGAATATGACTTGGGGGAGGTGGGAGATTTAAACACTGAAATCCTGATTATAATGTAATAGGAAATAATCCTGTCAGAAAGGGGGAGACATCTGAAGAAGGAGGTGGTTGTATGGGAGCTCTTGGCAGAGCTCAGGGTTTTAAAGGACATGAACAAAAGACAGAGCAAGGGGATTTAGATAAATTGGAACACGAAAGATTGTCAGGAACCTTCAGAAACAGAATAAAGGAGGCTAAAGTCAGGAATAAACCCGGCTTTCCAAAAGTGCTGAAGACTGTTTTAAGAACCGTCAACGCGTTGCTTGGGGTAAGGAGGAGGCCACACTTGGAGCGACTTGTTCTTGGAGTAAGTTAGGTGGCCCAATGTTAACAAGTTAAGTAGGTCTTACTTTTCCCTATTGTTTATTTTGCTTTTGTCTTCTCCAACATGTAAAAAGATGGAGAAAATCGTATTTCTCTTAGAAGGTGTGGGATATATTACTATTCACCGACTTGAGCAAGGAATGGACATTCCCAGCGTCTGGGCATCAAAGACAGGGGAAGATTTGGAAGCCATGGGGCCAAAACTGGGGAGAAAGGTGGTAAGGAGGAGATACAGGAAAGAGACAAAGCCCCTCCTCCCTCTCCCACTTTGCTCAGATTTTGGGTAAATTGCACTAAAATTTATTACTTGCTTAGTGTGAATGGATTTCTTAAGGAAATGAAATATGGACTCAGCTTGACTTTCTATGGGGTGTGGGGAAAATAGAAACCAACTCTCAGAGGCAGGAGCTAGAGGAAAGGGACGCCAGGATATATCACCTTTAATTTTGAAAGGAAGGTCAAGTGAGAATTAAAGTCCCACATAGGTGAGAGTGTAAGAAAACACAGAACCTCTCTAACTGGATTTAGGTTTCTAGAGGTAGAGGAATTGAATGGCAGGAAATTGGAATAATGTGCATACAGAGGGGTTCTCAGAGCCTCTATCAGTAATCCATAGGGATTACAGCAAATGGGAGAAGCACTTGAAGACTGAAGGCTTTTTTTAAAGGGGAACAGATTAGATCTACCAGCTATGGCTCAGTAAACCCTGACATCCATTCTGCTGCAAATGATCAGTCTAGAGCTAAGCCAATCCTGGCTTTCTTTTTTCTTTTCTTTCTTTTTTTAAAATATACTTTTATTGATTTCAGAGAGGAAGGGAGGGGGGGAGAGAGAAACATCAATGATGAGAGAGAATCATTGGTCAGCTAACTCCTTCATGCTCCCTACTAGAGGTCGAGTCTGCAACCCAGGCGTATACCCTGACGGGGAATTGAACCATGAGCTCTGGGTTCATAGGTCAACACTCAACCATTGAGTCACATGAGCTTGGCTAATCTTAGTTTCCCATTTCCCTTGCCAAGATGGATTTTGCAGTGCTACAGTGTCTTAATCCTAGTAAATAGTACACAAGGGGCAATCTGCCAGGGTAACAGGCAGAGAAATGACAGGAGAAGAAGACTGGTTCTGCTGCTGCTGTTGGACATTTTGGTATCAGATAGAACTCTTGGAACTGCTCCGTATTACCTTGTATTTATGGAGGTGGCAGTGGGGAGCCAGTTTGAGAGCAAAGCCAGTGTTGTGAGCTTAGCAGAGAGGTGAGCTGAATCCATGAGGGCATTGCTAAACCACTGCTCTGCCAGCCTGAAGCTCATGCTTCCAAAGACTTCTTTATAAGTGACTAGAGGCCTGGTGCACGAAACTGTGCAGTGGGGGGAGGTGTCCCTCAGCCCAGCCTGCACCCTCTCTAATCTGAGACCCCTTGGATATCCCTCTCATAATCAGGCACTGCTGGCTTCCAACCACTCACCTGCCTGCCTGCCTGATCACCCCCTAACCACTTCCCTGCTGGCTTGGTTGTCCCTAATTGCCCTCCCCTGCTGGCTTGATCATCCACAACTGCCCTTCCCTGCCAGCCATCTTGTGGCTGTGGGTGCTATCATTGTTGCGACAGTGTGAGGGTCAATTAGCATATTCCATTTTTATTAGATAGGATAATAATAAACTTTCTCAAAATGTAAGGCAATTTGAGCCAGGGTTTTCTAATATCTGGGGCAAAGAAATCCTAACTGATATACTGGGATATATTGAATTTAAAAACCAAACAGCTCACAAATATTTTTATAGTGTACCTGATATGAAAATAACTTGCAGGCCAGATAATAATATCTGTAGGAATATTTGTGGTTGGCTGTGATAACCTGTGCAAGACCTACACATGTTATCTGACTGTTAGGATATAAGGCTTAATGTTTTATCAAAAACATGACAATGTTCCATTTGAAGATAATTTAAATCTCAGGAAAGTCTAATACAGAAGATAGAATTAAAATTCAAAATGACTTTACAGGCTGGAATGCTAAGATAAAACCAACAAGTCAAACAGGTGACAAATATAGGATCCAGCCCAGACCCCTGACATTTACTCTAGAAGTTCAAGATGGGTGACACTTGGCTTAGTAGAATTTTAATGGGAGACACCTGGGAGCCTTAGAGCATGGATAGTGGATGCTATTGTCTGCTTCTTAGATTCCTCCTTCAGAACTTAAGCAATAATACTCTTAGCTGCTGGCCATTCTGCAGCAGAGAGCTATATACCTTGTGAAAAATAGTCCCTAGTGTGCTACTGGTTCTTGGTAGAAATAGAATGCCTGACCATGAGATACCAAATATCCATGCAGCCAGAATTACCCATCATTGGTTTTGTCAGATCCCCAACAACAATCATCAGATACAAAGTTGTACATCTGGGATCAGGCCTGAGCAGAACTAGAGAGCACAAACGAGCTGCACAGTAGGTGACCCAGACTTCTGTGTCATCCACCCTTCTTGAACTAATACTTCATCCTTACTTAGCTCATACTTATGGGCATGTGGGGTAAGGGAAAAGCTGAGGGTGGTTTATGGATCAGTATGAAATTGCAAGCCAAAAAATAGACAAATGCTGGTGTTTCATGGGTACAGCCCCACTCAGAGGTGTCTCTGAAAGATAGGAATGAGGGGAATTCTTCCTAATGGACAAAACCTCAGGCACTATGCCCGTCAAAAGAAGTACTTCAACATAAGAATATATATCACTAGTGGGAAATAGTGAATGACTTGGCCAGTAGACTCTGCAGAACGTAGGAAACAGAATATCTTAGCTGTTTGATGTCAGCCAACTTCTATCAGTGCTGGCACAACAAGCACATTAATGGATGAGAAGATGAGAAACAGAGTCACCATCCTCACAGGGCTAATTGACCTTGATCCTCAGGAGAAGGTAGTTCTGCTCCTGGAGTAAGGGAGACAGAAAAGAATACTCCCTTGACCGATTTTGATGGTAATAGACAAGCACAGCAACCATGGGCTGAGAAATGGTGGCAAGGATGGAGGTATGCATGGCCCCAAAACATGGGCTCCCACTTGATAAGTCTGATATAATCACTTTCCACTGCTGAATACCCAGCCTGCCAGCAGCAGACACTAGTACTGAGCTCCCAACAGAGCTCCAACTCTTGTTTTAATATTACAAGTATTAGCTTTATTTTTTAATTTAAATTTTATTTTTCAATTACAGTTTATGTTCAATATTATTTTGTATTAGTTTCAGGTGTACAGCATAGTGGTTAGACAATCATATACTTTACAAAGTGTTCCCTGTGATATTTCCAGTACTCACCTGGCACCATACATAGTTATTACAACATTATTGACTATATTCCCTACGCCGTAGTTTGCATTCCTGTGACTATTTTGTAACTGCCAATTTGTTCTTCTTAATCCCTTCACCTTTTTCAGCCAGTCTCCCAACCCTCTTCCCCGCTGGCAACCATCCGTCTGTTTTCTGTAGCTATGAGCCTGTTTCTATTTTGTCTGTTCATTTATTTTGTTCCTTAGATTCCACATATAAGTGAAATCATATGGTATTTGTCTTTCTCTGGCTGACTTATTTCACTTCACATAATAACCTCTAGGTCCATCCATGTTGTCGCAAATGGTAAGATTTCATTCTTCTTTATTGGTTCCAACTCTTGAAGACACCAATCAACTTCTTAATGTACAAGTTTATTACAATGAGCCCTTCAATCTTGTGATTTGTCTTGATAGGAATTGACTGGAATTGATATATATTCTAGCATGACTTACTTTTCCTACTCATACAACTTCAGCCAGACAGTGCTTATGTAGTGTTTGATTCATTGGAATAGAATATTGCCAAATATTGCACCAGACCAAGGTAATTGCTTATATCAATGGAGGTATGGCGTGTTGCTGGAAGCCAATTCCATCATGTCAGCAAGGGCCGAATCATCTGGAGTGGTGAGGGCATTTCCCCAAACCTGAAAAGGATGCATTAAATGGATTGCTTGCTGCCAGACAGCTCAAGACATCTTAATTTACATATTATTGCCTCCTACTGGCCAAACACCTGAACAGCAGTAGGTAAGTTCTTCCAATGACAATGGACTCTGTATATAAAATCGGACCCTTTGATGTGTATATCTCTGCCTCACCTCAGGACAATTTGTGTTAATAAAAAGCATGGGGTCATGAGACAAGAAGAACTTAGTTTCTTTAGCTAGGCTCCTCTAACCCCCAATATGCCTTTCAAATTATGCTCCATCTCTGGACTCTATTAAATTACACACAGCCCCTTCTCCAGATTGCTGAACCCTTCTAATGCCAGAGCAAGAACCTCAGCACTGTGTGCACATAACCATGAGAGACACTACTTCTATGACATACTACCAGCCTAGTGGAATGTGTGATAGCTTGTTGGATGCACCATTGAGGCATCAGCTTGGAGATACCTTCTAATGATTCTGTATCAGCCTTCAGACACAGCATAAACTCTAAATCAAAGTCCATTATACGTTGCTGACCCAACCAGTAGAATACATGAATCTGGGAAACAATAAGTGGAAGTAGAAGTGCCTCTGACTCACTTGAGAAATTTTGTACTTCTTGTCCCTGTAATTCTAGACTCTGCAGATTTAGAGGTCCTTATTCTTTTTAAAAAAATAACTTTATTGGGGCATACTTTACATAGCATATAATTCACCTACTTCAAATGTATAATTCAATGATTTTTAGTAAGCTTACCAAGTTGTATAACCATCACAACAAATCAGTTTTAAAACATTTGTATCATCTCAATAAAATCCATACTTTCATTTATAGTTAACCCCCTTCCCCTCCCCGCCCCCATCCCAGAAATCCACTAATGTACTTTCTGTCTCTACAAATTTACCTTTTCTGGACATTTTATCTAACTGGAACTATACAATATGTAGTCTCTTGTGGCTTGCTTCTTTCATTTAGTACAATGTTTCCAAGATTTGTCCATGTAACAGCATCTATCACTGTTTTGTTACTTTTCATTGTTAAATAGTATTTTGTTGTATTGATACACCGTATTTTGTCCATCCATTCACCAATTGATAGATATTTGAGATATTCCCAATTTTTCACTATTATGAATAGTACTGCCAAGAATATTAGAGTGCAAGTGTTTGGATATTTGTTTTCATGTCTCTTGGGTAGATGCCCAGGAGCAGGTCACTGGCTGATATGGTCCATTTACATTGAACTTTCTGAGACTGCCAAACCATTTTCCAAACTGACTGAATCATTTTACACTCCCATCAGCAACATATGAGGATTCTCATTTCTATGCATCCTCTCTACATTTGTTATTGTCAGTCTCTAATGACAAATGATATTGCACATTTTAAAAAAATGTGTTTATAAGTAACTTTTAATATCTTTTTAATAAAAGGTTTATTAAAATACTCTGCCAATTTTGGGGGATTGTTTGTCTTATTATTGAGTTATAAGAGTTCTTTGTGTATTCTGAATACAAGTCTTTGATCTGAAATGTGTTTTTGCAAATATTTTGCAAGCCAATTGACTTCTAAATGGTGTCTTTTGAATCAGAAGAAGTTATGTATGTTGTTATGGACTGGGGACAGGGAAAGAATATATTTGGTACTGGGATAACCCATTGAGGTGTCACTTTTCATTCCCTTGTTTAATTTTGATGGTATATGGATAAATACAGCAGCCATGACCTGAGAAAGTCACCATGTCCCAGCTAAACCACCAATATCAGTAGAGTGCTAATCAGTAGGGAGAGGAATCTAGAATAGAAAATAGAGGACAATGATGACAATTACTTTGACCTTGAGAGTATAGTCCTCCCACTAACCTTCCAGAGGAAAAGAAGTCAACTAGATTCTTGTTTTATTAAAAAAATATATTTTATTGATTTTTTTACAGAGAGGAAGGGAGAGGGATAGAGAGTTAGAAACATTGATGAGAGAGAAACATTGATCAGCTGCCTCCTGCACAGCTCCTACTGGGGATGTGCCCACAACCGAGGTACACACCTTTGACCGGAATCGAACCTGGGACCCTTCAGTCCACAGGCCAACTGGTTAGTGCTCAACTAGATTCTTGATGAAGCTCTTTATAGAATTTTAATTTATGAAGAAAGTGGAGCCAAATGGCATAGAGGGTAAACTACAATGGTCTTCCATATTTGGTGTGCCACTCAGATCCCCTGTCAGGATTGAGGAATTGGTTCTTGCAGTTGCTTAGGAATGTTGACAGCTAAAAGCTTTCAAATGATGAGAGCCTCCTTGCCTTTGTCACACCTCCTTCCCAGAGGTTTCCTCTCACCCAATTACTGGCTGGGTCCATAAAGGCCCTACTCCCTCCAGAACTCCCTGTTGGATGGCTGAGTTTTTTGTGTGACTGCACCACAGTTCAACTCCTCCCTCTGCTAAATCCTACTTCCTTCATGTACAGGTGTTGATCCCTAGGGCATATTTCATTAAACTTATACATTAGGCATTTAAATCTCCTTCTTAGAGTTTCAATATGAGCCCCAAGAGTCTATGCAAATTGAGTTGGGTCATTAAAAACCAAATATTCCAATAATGTGGAAAGGTGAGTCCATGGCACTCTGAACTGGTTAAACAAAATATAAGAAGATTGTATTCTCATATTATAAAAGAAACAATAACAATATGGCAGCATCCATAAGAAAGCAACCAAGATACAGAGTGTGAAGAAATGTTACTTTAAGTAGAAATATAAGGATTGGAACTTTAGAGAACTGTTTTAATTCCACAAAGGTGATCGTTGGGAAGATGGAATAGAGGTTTTCCATGCTAAAGGAAAGAATAAGAACCAGAAGATTAATTTTATAAGAAGGTAGATTTTGGCTTGGAGGGAGGAGGAATTTTTTAAAGGATACATGTCACATGTCTTGCAAAGAAGTGAGCCAGCTCCGTAATACAGCTGGGTGATCATGGGTTAGAGATGTTGTTGATTATTTCTACAATAACTAGGGGACCCACCCAACATTTCTTTCAACTCTCAAATCCCATGATTATAAGTTGTGATAAATTGCAAGCTTTTTAAAAAGTCTTTAATATGGAATGTGCTCAAAGCATAATGCAAGATAATTACATCAGTTTTTCTCAAAGGGAAAACCAGTCTTCCACCTTAGTCAGTCTGTAGTGGTGCTACACGTGGTAGGAGAACTTCATGATATACCCTCTTAACTTTCCTCAGTCCCAATGAGTTTGCTGTTGAATTCTATCCCCAGGCCCCTTTTAAGACACAGAGAAGCAACTAAGGATTGCCTTTCCAGTTTTGACTTTTATAAGGATGTTTGTAGGTTTTTAGGACTCAAAAGATGACTTATATCCTCTAGAATAATTGTTAGCATGCCTTATAGTTTAGGAATCCGGACATTACTCTCATAAGAAAGCTGAGCTCCAGGAAGTTTACAGACGTGACTCAGACCACTAAAGGGACTATAATGCCAAGGCTGAAATCTAAACTCGTACTCGAATGCCATAGCTTTTGTATATTTCCCTAATTTGTCAAGTTCCAAGCTCTTTATTTTCAGACCACTCTCACCACATTTTATCAATTGATATCAACTGAAGAGAGCCTCCTTGCCTTTGTCACACCTTCTTCCAGAGGTTTCCTCTCATCCAATTACTGGCTGGCTCCATAAAGGCCCTACCCCCTCCAGAACTCCCTGTTGGATGGCTGAATTTTTGTGTGACTGCGCCACAGTTCCCAAAAATATATGTTCAAGTCCTAACCCCTGGAACCTGAAATGTGACCTTAATTTGAAATAGTCTGCGCAGATGTAATCAAGTTAAGATGAGGTCATATTGGATTAAGGTGACACTGCATGCAATGATTTATAAGAAGACGGAAATTTGGATGCAGACACGCAGAGAGAACACAGGTGAAGATGGAGGCAGAGTCTGGACTTAACACTGCACAGGCTAAGGAACACTAAGGATTGTCGGCAACCTCCAAAAGCTGGAAAAATTCAAAGAAATATTTTCCCCTACAATCTTCAGAGGTCAAGCCGACACCTTGATTTTGCACTCCAAGCTTCCTGAAATGTCAGAGGAGAAGTTTCTATTGTTTTAAGCCACTCAGTTTGTGACAGTTTGTGAGAGCAGACCTGGGAAACTAACGCAGTATACCCAATGGACTTTTCTGGGGCAGGAAGTGATGGAATAAGAGGAAAGGGTGTTAGACTCAGGCATCATGAGAAACAAAGATGGATAGTCTTGAGGAATAGATGTGCTCTACTCCCCATTCCCTGGCCAGGACAGGAATTGAAGCCCCCAAATTGCCTTAAGCATCGAGTATCAGCATCGTCCTGGTTTGAAATCAGGCCATATTTGGGCACTTGGCTGTGTGAACAGGGAAAGTGTGCCCTGTTGGGACTATCCATTTGCCTAATAATCTGATTACACGTTTCAGCCAACTATCATGTAGGGAATAAAATATAAGAGAAAAATAAGATCTCATGTGGGAGGCTGAACAGACTGCACCTAATAAGTTGAGACAATTAGAGAATTAGCAAAGAGAAAGAAAGGTGGGCTGTGAACTAGATAGGTATGATAGAAACAGCTGCTTGGGGGGAAAATAATGCTAATGCTAATACTAATATCAATTATAATTATTATCTCTTACATGTGAGAGTAGAGTTTGATGGTTGACATAGCACTTCTACTACCTGATTTATCTAAATTTTATTATTATTATTTTTTCCATTGACTTTTTTGTTTGTTTGTTTTGTTAGAGAAAGTAGAAGGGAGGGGGGAGGAGAAAGAGGGGAGAAGGAAGAGAGAGAGGAGAGAGAAACATCATTGTGAAAGAGACACATCGATTGTTTGCCTTCCACATGCCACCCAGCCAGGAGGTATGGCCCTTGACCGGGAATCAAACCTGCAACCCTCTGGAGCACAAGCCAACACTCTAGCCCACGAGGGCCATCTAAATTGCAAATGGTTTAGTGAGGAAAGCCAGGCCTTCAGATCTCCTATTTTACTAATGAGAAAGTTTAAGTTCACAGAGGTTAAAACACTTGCTCAAGGTTACTTGTCCATACTAACACTAGAACTCTAGCCCTTGACTTAATTCTGCCCATTGTCTTTTTTATAAGGTTTGTTCAGCACAGCACACTCCTGGGGGCACATCCATCCTCAGAGGCCTACACCAAGTTCTCCTCTCCTCCCAGTACCTAGCGGACTCTGCACAGAGCAGGGACTTGATGTACAATTAAGGTGATTGGGTGATTAATTGAGGTGAGGGTGGATGGAGCAAGAAGTCCCAGATCTTGTGCTTGGACAGACTCCCAGGTTCTGCCTCTGCCAGTGTGTGATATAGAGCTGAGCTGACACCAGCATCACCCTCAGTTGAGTCTCTGTGTCAGGAGGTAGTCATGGAAACTCACTCCCTTCCTGATGAGGAGAGAATTAGGTAGAAAGGAGGCATCAAGTTAATTGCCTGTCATCCCCTCTCTGCTCTCTGTGTGTTGATTCAAATTAAGCTTTTTCAGTTTTCTGATGTCAGCAGACACTAAAGGACCAAAGCATAGGCCTGGGAGTCAGGACCTCTAGGAAACAGCTAGTTCTGAGCGAATCCTTTAACCTTTTTGCCTCTCTGCTTAGTTCTGATCCATACTTTCAGGAAAACAAATCTCTTTGTCTGACTTCTATTGACTTCAGATCCAGACTCTTAAAACTGCCTTAATTTTAACCATCTACAATTCTATATTCATTCAATTAGCCATTTCCCCTCTTGTAGAGAAAAGAAGTAATTGAAATTGAATTCTGCATTTGTTGAAATTCACTGTAGCTCAGAAAGACCACTGTTAAGTAAGTCAGTGGTGGTTGTTCTGTGATGCATGTGGCCCACATGCAGGGAAGTTCTGCAAGTCTTTCGTGAGAGGTGTCACCATCAGCTCAGGTGACACCGGAGCAAAGCTGAAGGAGGGCTCCAAAGATTAGGCCCTTTCCTGTCCTGTCCTGTCCTGTCCCCAGGATCCCTTCTCTGTGGCCAGATGGGTTTGAGATTCCTTGCATGCTCCTTGCTTGTTTTATCTTTAGCTCTTCAGAGGTTTTCCTATGCCTGGAATACCCCTCTTACTTTTTAATGATGTCTCAATCCTAACAATTCTTGTCTGGGAAGCCATCTCAAGGCTGAGTATGAGATTACCAAACAACAATTCCTTTTACTATAGACAACAAGTGGGTCAGCACCATGCACATGAATTCTGCCTCCCGCACCTTACCTTCCGGACTACAAGCTTCTGGGGCAAGGAGCATATATATATATATATTCCTATCTAATAGAAGAATAATATGCAAATTAGGCATCACTCCGTGACAAAGATGGCCGCCAGCATGGACACAAGATGGAGGCGCCCAGTCCGGCTCAGCCTTGCCACTGAAGTGGTCAGGCCTGTTAACCAAGCAGGTGACAGGGGAGGCAGGGGTCCTGAAGGGCAGAATAGGTGATCAGAGGGGGCTAGGGGTCCTCTGCCCAGGCCAGAGGCCTTCTCCAGAGGCCTCAGGCATGGGCAAGGGTGGAGCTGGTAATCAGAGGGGGCAGGGGCAGAGCCGGTAATTAGAGGGGTATGAGGGTGCCCTACCCAGGCATAAGGCCTGGGCCAGAGGCCTCGTCTCTGGGCATGGGTAAGGCTGGAGATCGCAGGGGCCTGGGCTCTGTAGAGCCAGCGATCGGAGGGGCAGGGGAGGAGCCTGCGGTCACAGGGGTCTGGGCATTGGTGTAGCCAGCATAGCAGGGATCTGGGGGCCACCTGCAGCCTTGGCCAGAGGCTGCCAGTGGGGCAAGGGCAGAGCCAGTGATGGCAGGGGGCAAGATTAGAGCTGGTGATCACAGAGGCCTGGGCTCTGTGAAGCCGGTGATTGGAGGGGTTTGGGGGTCCCCTGCTCAGGCCTGCATCCTTGGCCAAAGGTTACAGGCCTGGGCAGGGGTGGAGCTTGGATTGGAGGATCAGGGGTGGAGCCGGTGATTAGAGTGAATTACAGAGGAAACACCTTTTCTGACGGCTCATTGGCTAAGCTCCCTGTATGCCACTGGTAATATTCTTAGTAACTTGGGTAATAAGAATCCAAAAAGACAATCTAGGGTTTTTTCACCACACTCCTGGAGAAAAAAAAATGAGGATCCCCTGCTGGAGGGCTAAGAAATGTCATATCCTGCCCTAGCTGGTTTTGCTCAGTGCATAATTCCTCAGCCTGCTGACTGCAGGGTGTGGGTTCAATTCTGATCAAGGGCATGTACCTAGGTTGCAGGTTCCTCCCTGGCTGGGCCCCAGGTCAGGGCATATGCAGGAGATAACCAATCAAAGTGTTCCTCTTACTTTGATGTTTCTCTGTGTTTTTCCCTTCTCTTCCACATGCTCTAAAAATCAATGGAAACATACCCTCAGGTGAGGATAAAAAAAAAAGAAAAACAAAAAGAAATGTCATATCCTATGAAAGACACATTGCCCTAACTGGTTTGGCTCTGTGGATAGAGTGTCGGCCTGCAGACTGAATGGTCCCGGGTTCGATTCTGGTCAAGGGCATGTACCTTGGTTACAGGCACATTCCCAGTAGGGAGTGTGCAAGAGGCAGCTGATTAATGTGTCTCTCTCATCGATGTTTCTGACTCTCTATCCCTCTCCCTTCCTCTCTGTAAAAAATCAATAAAATATATTAAAAAAATAAAGAAAGACACATCTTGAAAATGCCTAAAGAAAGTTGTTATTTTTTTCATGGTGAAGGGACTGGAGTCCGTGTTGATGAAAACACCTTGGTGGCTGCAGTGACCGACAGTGGCTGCAGCAGTGGGGTGATGGGGCTGGTGGTTTCCCCTGATTAGCCTGGTCGCCTCCCACAAAGGGAGGCCAGATTGTGGCTTAGGCCTGCTCCCCAAGGGGGACAGGGAGTGGGCCTAAGCCATCAGTAGGACACCCCCTGAGGGCTCCCAATATGTGAGAGGGGGCAGGCTGGGCTGAGGACCACCCCCCCAGTGCACAAATTTTGTGCACCCGGCCCCTAATAATAATATATATTATTATTATTAGGGGCCGGGTGCACGAAATTCATGAACTCAAGGGGTCCCTCAGCCCGGCCTGTGCCCTCTTGCAGTCTGGGACCCCTCAGGGGATATCCACCTGCTGGCTTAGGCCTGCTCCCTGGGGGATTCAACTAAGCTAGCAGTCAGACATCCCTCTGGCAGTCCAGGAGCCCTTGGGGGATGTCCACTTGCCAGCAGGAGGTAGGCCTAAGCTGCAGACATTTTTAGCACTGCTGAGGAAGCAGGAGAGCCTCCCACCACCACCGCTGTGCTGGCAGCCATGAGCCTGACTTTTGGCTGAGTAGAGCTCCCCCTGTGGGAGTGCACTGACCACCAGGGGGCAGCTTCTGCATTGAGCGTCTGTCCCCTGGTGGTCAGTGTGTGTCATAGTGACCAGTCATTCCCAGTGGTTCTCCTTTTAGGGTCAATTTGCTTATTACCCTTTTATTATATAGGATAGAAGCCTCATGCATAGGTGGGGGCCAGCTGGGTTGCCCTGAAGGGTATTCCGAATCAGGGTGGGGTTCCCACCAAGATGCCTGGTCAGCCTGGGTGAGTGGCTGAGGGCCATTTTCAGGCTGGCCAGCCCCTTCAGGGAGGGGGTCCTGCTGGGGATGCCTGGCCAGCCTGGGTGAGTGGCTGATGACTGTTTGCAGGCTGGCCACAGTCCCTTCAGGGTGGGGGATCCCTTCTTGGGTGCCTGGCCAGCCTGGGTGAGGGGCTGATGGCTGTTTGCAGGCTGGCCAAGGCCCCCAACGACCCAAGCTCCCAGTGAGGCTGGCTGGAAACAGGTATCTGGGATTTATTTATCTTCTATAATTGAAACTTTGTTGCCTTGAGCAGAGGCCACAGCTAGCCAAGGTAGGTGGGAAACTTGGCTTCCTCCATCACTGGGGAAACCACGCCTCCTGCTTGCTCCAGCTCTGTGGCTGCCGGCAGCCATCTTGGTTGAGTTAATTTGCATATAGTCACTCTGATTGGCTGGTGGGCATGGCTTGGGGTGTAGTGTAGTGACACCAATTTGCATGTTTCTCTTTTATTAGTGTAGATATTTGTGGCCTGGTGCACGGATTCATGCACATTGAAAGAAAAACAATTAAAATAAATATTTTAATGTTGTTATTTGCCCTTTCTTGGTAATGGATGCTGGTTGCTGCCTGCAGGGTAATCGACAGGGTGATCGAACCTGCTCGCATCCACCTTGACCTAGTACCGCCTGCTCACCTGCTCCACCATCCTGCTGTGGTCCCATCAGGGGGCCCAATAGGGCCTGCCACACCTCCACTGCCGCCTGATGCCAGCACCCCATCGCTGACACCCGCCATGTTTCGCACCGCTCCCTGGTGGTCAGCGCACATCATAGTGAGTGGTTGAACTCTGGGTCGAATTCCCGGTAGAGGGAACAATTTGCATATTAGGCTTGTATTATATATTTAATATAGGATATTTTTATTCATTTCAGAGAGGAAGGGAGGGGGAGAGAGAGAGATAGAAACATCAGTGATGAGAGAGAATCATTGATTGACTGCCTCTTGCATGCCCCCAAATGGAGACTCGAACCCACAACCCAAGCATGTGTCCTGACTGAGAATCAAATCATGACTTTCGGGTTCACAGGTCGACACTCAACCACTGAGCCATCACAGCTTGGCAGGACTATTTCTTCTTCAATCATGTTTCCTAGCACCAAGTTTTGTGCCTGGGACACAGAAGGCAATCAATCCACATTTGTGATTGATTTAATAAATGAATGAGGACTGGAGTTTTGGAACATGGTGTCTTGGAAGAAGGAAATATTTACTTAAAGTGTCAAATTGATTGATGGTTTTAACCTATTTGGATTTACATACTATTTGCATTTCACCCAAGAGGTACAGGCAGATATGAGGCTACATTTGGTCCCAGACTTGGTTTGCCCCAAGAACTCTGCTTCATCAGGCCAACATCTCTCCTAGGACTTTTGGCCTTGTTGGCTCAGAAAGTAGTGAGCTCTGAGGTTAAGTTTGCTGGATCATGTAGGAACTGTAGCAGTAGCGGAGGTAGAATGCAGAATCCTAGGATGAGGAGGTTGAAGTGAGTGCTTAGGATTCCCCAGGAGGCTCTTCTTGAATGAGAAGGAAATTCTGGGAATGCAATGTTGTCTCCTAATTGTTACTGTCTAGGGAAAAAGTTCCTCTCAGTTTACAGTGGAGGTGACAATGACTTTCTTCTTCTACCTGTATGGCATTCATAGTTTTTATAGGGCTCCCAGGGAAGAGCACTGAACTAAGATTCAGCAGATTTGAGTGTTTTCCATTAACCAACACGGGACAACAGTTTCAGGCCTCAGTTTCCTTTTCTATAAAGGAAGGACAGGGTGAAACCAAATGTTCTTTAAGGACTGTCCCATGATTTTATAAAACTGGATTATGGCCCAGCTGGCATGGCTCAGTGGTTGAGCATCGACCTATGAACCAGGAGGTCAGGGTTTGATTCCCAGTCAGGGCACATGCCCGGGTTTCAGGCTCGATCCCCAGTAAGGGGCATGTAGGAGGCAGCTGCTCAGTGATTATCTCTCATCATTGATGTCTCTCTCTCTCTCTCTCTCTCTCTCTCTCTCTCTCTCTCTCTCTCCCCCTTGGAAATCAATAAAAACATATTAAAAAAAAAGATTATGGATTTCCCCATGTGACTGTTTCAGAACTTGGCAGGAGAGGGAGAATAATCCCTTGGACTGTGTTCTCAGGAAAGCCTAGAGGTGGAGGCGGATGGACTAAAGTGAGGCTCTCCCAGGGATCTTGTTCCATCTTTTTCTTCCCACCCATTTCTTTCCATCCCTTTATCTCTATGGTGGGAGGAAGTGGTTAATTGTATGGGCTCAGGAATTGGATAGAAATACATTTGAATCCCAGCTCTGTCACTTACTGTGTGTGACTTGGGGCAAATTTCTTAACTTTCCTCTGCCTCAGTTGCCTCATCTGCAGATGGAGTTTATCTTGCTAAGGTTATCACTAGGGTTCAATGACTTGATGCAGAGAGAGGACACAAAATATTTGCTATAATTCCTCACAAATCTATTAATATTAATGCTGTTTATGTTTCTATCCTAGAACTCTGATTTTGACATGGAATTCTGTGATCTTCTACCCCATTGTCCAACCTGTTTGCTGTTGATTTTATGTGGAAAAACTTAGGAATCATGTACTTTTACTTCTTCAGATATTTAATTGTTTCAGTCCCCAGTTCTGCTTGCACCATAAACTGGAGTTAAATGACACAAGGTACAAGAACTAGTACAAGTCAGAATAGCTTACTGAGTTACAATATACACATCATTATAGACAATACAATTTAAAAATGCTGGCATTAAAAGCATTTAGGAGTAACAGGTAACTGACCCACCAGGGGTAAATATTTCCTTCTGCTGAATTGTACACTTAAGGGCTAGAGGAAAGGGGAAAGGAAAACCTTGGAGCCCTTGTAAATTTCTGGTGCACTTTAAAGTTTAACAGCATTGCAGCAGGTATGTCATGCTTATGCACTAATACTAACAGTACATTTTTTGAGGTTTGGGATGATAACGTTTCATAAATTATCTACAAATTATATGTTAATTCTATAATCAATAATAGCTTCTGAAGGTGAAAAGGTAAATGATGAGAATATTCAAGTTCCTTCTAAACACAATTTTGAATGACATTTACACATTATTTCTATACTAGAGGCCCGGTGCACGAAATTTGTGCACTCAGGGGGGGCATTCCCTCAGTCTGGTCTGCACCATATCGTAGTCTGGGAGCCCTCAGAAGATGTCCAAATGATGGCTTAGGCCCACTCCCTGTGGGATGTCGGACATCCTTAGCACTGCCACAGAGGCAGGAGAAGCTCTTGCCACTGCCATTGTGCTTGCCAGTCGTCCTGGTTTCTGGCTGAGCAGTGCTCCCCCTGTGGGAGCACACTGACCACGAGGGGGCAGCTCCTGTGCTGAGCATCTGCCTCCTGGTGGTCAATGCACATCATAGCAACTGGTCGTTCCGCCATTCAGTCGATTTGGGTATTAGCCTTTTATTTATAGGATACCTTTAATCCCAGTTGTTGGAATGGGGATGTTTAGGATCTGTGCTAGGGCATTACAAAGACTGTCCATGTGATGGTTTTGGACAGTTTCCCTGCCTGGAGCCTCAGTTCCGAGGTTCTCTGTGGTCTAGGCAAGTCCCTACCCTCTTCTACAAGTAAATGGGCAAAAAACAGGAGTAGGTGGCAAACTCCTTGAGGGCAGGATCTGTATTATTCATTGTCATATATGCAGAACCTGGGAGGTAACAGGCACTTTGCAGACACTTAATACCTAATAGGTTTTAGAGTCTGAAAGTATTGGGTCTCTGTTATGCAAGAGATGGAGAAGCCTGGGGAGGAAAACCTTGTAGCATATCTAAGGCATGTTCTGAACCACAAGGTTCAAGAACGATACTACAGTGGGATTGTCATTCCTTTTTCACTTAACACCCCCATCTTGAATTATTCTGGTGTTAAGATTCTTTGAATGTTAGGGGATGGAATCAAAGCTAGACACACAGCTCACAGCTAGAGCTAAAATACAGGGGTAGCAAGGTTTGAAATGAAGCTTAGGTCCCAATGTGGGACAATGTCTCCTTCAGGGTGAGTGATGTCTCTACAGATCCCATAAAGAGGTAGCAGCATTGGCCTTGCCATTATATTTCAGGATACAATGAATGAAAGGAATAACCAAAAAGGAGTAGGCTCACATCAATACAAGGTTAGCCTGACAGTGAACGAGAGGTTTGAAGGAAGAAAGGCTGTCTGTTCTGCAAGACAGCTCACTGGCTGACATTTCAAGGACTCCTGGCAAGTTGAGAATTATGAGATCTGTTCATTTTTCCTTCACTGTAATGGATCATGCCTCTGATGATAATTATATGTATGTGTAGAGTCACGTTTTATCAGCTTCTTTCTGAATTATTGCTTATCACTCAGGGACCTTCCAACCATTTGAAGATTACCAAGATGAAGTCAGATTTTAGCTGGGGAGGTAGACCATTCTGTTTTGCAGGAAGCAGTTGATAGCATGTGCCACACAGAGACATCCTGGCTCCAGTAATCTTCCTATTACATGCCAGAGGTCATGGCAGAGTCTTCAGGAGCAGACCCTGGCCAGTGGCCCAATGGCATGGCAGCTAAAGGTGGACATAGGAGGTGTTCTCTCCTCTCCGTCAACAAGACAGGATCTTGAGGAAGGCTTTGCGGAACTCAACGTTGAAGGTGGTATAGATCACAGGGTTGAGGGCGCTGTTCATGTAGCCCAGCCATGTTGTAGCTCTGTAAAGCCCTGGAGATATGTGGCATGCTGGGCAGTGGGTATTAAGGACGTGGGTCAAAAAGAAGGGCAGCCAGCAGACAATGAAGGTCCCTAGGTCGCAAAGGGAGAGAAAAACTGGGTAACAGGTTTTTGTACTTGTTTTGTTATGACATGAAAATGACTCATGCTTGTTTCCTTTATGCCGGTTACTATGCAGGAAGTTTTACACACCCATTTAATTTTTAAACCAACCCTGTGAAGTAGGTGTGATTAGCCACTTTTTCTTTTTCTTTTTTGATGAGAAAACATCGAAATATCTTTGATTCATCTTAAGCCTTTGTTCCTAAATCAATTTTCTAGTTTGATTTTTATGTAGTTCTTTACTGGTTTTTTCTACTTGTAAATTTAAACCAAATATTTATTTAATGTCTATCCATCCAGACTTGATGTTAGGCACTGACAGGAAAGAAGACCCTAAAGACACAATTGACACAATTCCTGTTGTTGAGGAGATTACTTTTAGGGGTTCTCATAAAGTCCCTGAGGTATGAGGAGGCGTAGTTTGTCAGTGATAATTAAGAGGATGAATTATCTCCATTCTATGTGGTACCTGTGATTTCTCAATTTTTTAAATTTAAATAAATTAATATTTATTTAATAAGTTATATATATATTTTTACTACAAAAACTAGCTCTGATTTTATACATTATGGAAAATTTGGTAAATACAGAAAAGTAGTAAGAAGAAAAATACCCACCATGCAGTCAATCACTTTTGATATCTTGGTGAATTAATTTTCAGGTTTTTTCTCTCTCTGTATTTCATATAATCTAGATTTTATCAAATCACATGACCATTGTTTTTTGCATCCCTATTTTTTTTACTTAATATTTTAGAGTAAGCATTTATTAAATATCTGGTAAATACCACACACTTTTACTTAATAATTATCTTACTTATTATTTAATTTATCTATTATTGTAAGTCCATGTGATAGACAACAAACACAATGGATAAGCACAGCCTGATAAGGTAACCTGCTAAGTTTCATATTTCATAAATTTTGGTCTAGGTCTTTCAATTTCCACCAGTTAACATTTATACACAAACGCTTTTCAGTGATATGATACACATTTATAAATATAACCATTATTGGATTTCCAATTCTGTCAAATGTGGTTACCTTAACCCTCTGCCAGCTGCACCAAACTCAACCTAATCCAACTCAACCTAACTCAGCTCAGCTCCACCTGACCCAAACTCACCAAGCACAATGACCAGCATCTGGGTTGCCTTCTTCTCTCGAAGTGGCACTGCCCGAGGTTGCAGGGGCCCCAGTTTCAGGGATGTTGACAACCTGCCGTTACTGAGTTTTCGAACCTCTAAGCTGAGCTTGGGTGCCATGGTGGGGCTGAGGGAGTTCCGAGTGCTTGTCTCCTTTTTCAACTCTCCTTCCCCTTCTTGGAAGCCTGGTGGTCCAAAG
Source organism: Murina feae (assembly GCA_004026665.1). NCBI lineage: Eukaryota > Metazoa > Chordata > Mammalia > Chiroptera > Vespertilionidae > Murina > Murina feae. The sequence continues at coordinate 27,343 of PVJC01003224.1, forward strand.
GCTGTATCTTGGCAGATGCTGTAGTAACGCCTCAGCTCCATGTGTGCCCGGCCAGGGGAGAGGGGCTGCAGGTGTGACAAGAGAGGGTCTTGACATTTCTGGGGATATTGCTTATCTTCTGAATGCCCCTGAAAGAAAAAGAGGAGGCAACGAAGGAAGGGGAATCCATCATTGTGTAAAACCTGCAGAGGTTAGGCTTATATGGATGTATACAAGTCCTTTGGTTGATCTCTCCTCCTTACCCCCACTCTCCCCTGCCTTCCCTCTGAGCTTTGATGGTCTGATAGATGCTTCTTTGTCTCTGGATCTGTTTTTGTTCAATGGTTTATGTTGTTCATTATATTCCACAAATAAGTGAGATCATGTGATATTTATCTTTCTCTGACTGGCTTATTTAGTTTAGCATAATGCTCTCCAGTTCCATTCATACTGTTGCAAATGGCATGGATGGAACTGGGGAGCATTATGGGTGTGAGGGCATGAGTGGGGAGGGTATGGAGGGCAATGGGGAGATAAGGACATATATGTAATCCTTAATCAATAAAGAAAAAAGAAAAAAAGAAAAAAGAAAAAATGTGTAATCGTCAGATAATCAATTTATGATGCAAATATTGCTAATATATCTTTCCCCCATACATTTACATGATCTGATCAATAATAGTGCAATAATTTTTTCCCCTTTGATTTATAAAGGCGAGGCATTGACAGGCTATATAGCCTGCAGGTCAAATTTGACCCGCTACTTATTTTGGTGAATAAAGATTTATTGGAACACACACACATACACACACACACACAAAACCTGCAGAGGGAGCATCTGAGAGTGATTGGACCATGGAAAGTTAAGGTAAGTGAAATCTGCTTCTGACTCTACACTTAAAAGTACCTGCCATATGTACAACATGTGAGAATCACAGTCATCCCTGGAGGGGGAGAGCACAGGATTATAGCCTGGCCTTTTTAAGTTAGAATGGCTAGGATATACAGAGGAACATGTTAACTGACATCACTAGGATGTGAGCAACAGAATCTGGACAAACTACTCAGTTTCTTCAACAAATAAATTGCAATGATGACAACAATAACATTTACCAGTTGCAAAATGTGGATCTTACTTGAATTATGATTCAAATAAACCAATTATAAAAATTTTATGAGACAATTGAGAAAAATTTGCATACTGGATATCTGTCTATATAAAAGGCTAATATTCTAAGTGTCCAACCGTCCAACCTGTCCCTATGATGTGCACTGACCACCAGGGGACAGACACTCAACGTAGGAGCTGCCGTGATGTTCACTGGCCATGTACACAGAAACAGCACCATGGACCTGACACCAACAAAGCAACATTCAGCTTCCCCCACGTGGGACACAGGCCCCACCACCACCCTAGAGCGACAGCCCACCAAATCTCAGCCAACACTGCTGAGACCCCATGGCACAAAATATTTTGAGAGAGTCTTGCAAAGTATTTTGAAATGCTATGATATTTGGGATTTGCTTCATAACAATCCAATGAGTTTATGTGAATATAGGTGGGGGTATAGATGAAATAAGATTGGCCATGAGCCCAGCTTGGAAACGGTGGATGTGGGCACCGGGTAATAACATCACATAGCAATGTCTGGCTTCCTCACCCTAGCGATAGGCCATTTAACAATAAACGACACCACAGACCTGGCACTCACAAAGCTATGCTCGGCTTCCCTAAGGTGGGATAAAGGCCCTGCAACAGTGCTGGAGTGACACCTCGCAGTGCTGGAGTGACAGATCGCAGCCGAGATTCCATGGAGCAAAATGTGGCCCACAGCCCAGCGCAGCCAGGAAACGGTGGCTGTGGGCAATAAAACGTTAAAAAAAGGAAACCCCAAATTTTTTATCTCATCGTTTCTACTTAATAGATATTCTTGGGCAAGTTAATTAGATGTCTCTAAGCCTTATTTGTAAAACAGAAAATGGGAAAAATTGTTTTGGGATGAGGAGACTCAGAGTAGAACACTGAAAACATGTGGATATTTCTGTTATCAGGGGGAGGGGGAGAGTGTGTGGATTCAACATCTGAGCTTTCCATGTTTGGAGTTAATCTTGGGTAGTAGGTAGAACCCCTGAACTTCCATAACTGAAGACAAGACAGCCAGATATTCCCTCTCCCCATCTCCCCACCCAGCTGCTGGAACTCTGGAACATGAACCAAACCCAACCAATTGAAGATCCCCACCTAGAACCCTGAATTGGAGCTTGTAAAGCAGAGAGACTTCAGAATTCATCCAGCAGTGTTGGCATCAATGTTCAGTGTCCTGGGTCTTCAAACCAGATTCTTCCTTAGGCATGAACAGCAACTTCTAAAGCTGTTCTTCTCATTAAGTCTGAGCTACTGGACATCCTTCCAGGAAATTCCTTTTGCTACTTAAGTTAGTGTCAGCAGCCAAGAACCCTCACCATCTCTCCCTAGTTCAAGGAATCACAATCCTGTAGACATACAGTGCTGGCACACTGTGCACCCTCAGAAACATTATTGAATGAATCAATGCGAGGGACCTTCAAGGTGATATAAATATTTTTAAATTGTGCTCCACAGAGGTATCCATAGGGGTTCTAGTATAACACATTTTTAAAAATTTGGATTTCATTTTGATGGAGTTTTCTAATAATAAATGCACATTCTGTTTTGTCTGAATGAGCATGGTTATGTTTATGATTGTGCTGGCATCTAATGATCTTCTAAGAGTGACAATATTTAACTTCTAAAGCACTATTTCTGAATCTAGGGGATTGGGGACAAATTCTTGGGAATGCTTAGGAAATCTCAGCTCTGAGAACACGACCTAGGGTACCTTGTCTCCATTTTACAGATGTGGAAATTCAATCCTATAGAAGGAAAGTGATTATTTTAAGATAATATATTGGTGAGTGTATTTTTTTCAGCTCTGTGAACTGTAATCACTACCTCCAAGGCTGACAGGAGGAAACACTGGATTCCTTTGGATCTGGCTGGCAGAGCCCTCTACTTCTACATGGCAGGACAGAACCCGTTTCTCCACATTCCTGCAATGCCAGACTCTTGGCCTCTGCTATCTTCTTAGTAGTATAAGCAACCGAGTTACCTGAGCATATTGACCCCTCTCTTCTTATAACCTCAAAGGCATTTAATATTTGGGTGTTTATTTGTCTTCATCTCACATTTCACAACCAAGTAACCAAGTAGATACTCTAAAATCCACTTTTTCTCCTTTAGACCTTAGAGCTTCCTCTGACATTGGATCTGCTACAGGCACCTTAAAACTATGCATAAAATGTATATAGATATTTTTAAAATCATTAACAGCAAGAGTCGATGCTACATGAGGTTTGTGTTGAAAGTGGTTAATTAATTATACAAAGATTGGGCAAAGCTCAGACCTTTCTCATTATGGGCTTTTGAAGCTTTATTGTGAATATTTAACTGACTGTGGAGTTCAGGGAAAGGAATATTGGTCATGTACTTAACACCTTCAGGCTCCATGTTACACTTGGCTTGCTTAGGGAGGCAGGGCTGGCTTGAATTAGGAGGACAAGGGTCAAGGTGACCACGAAATTGTCTTGTTTCTCTCTATATTAAATGACAAGTAGGGCACTTGAAAATCTCACATTAGCCTCCCCTCTGCTCATATATATTCCACTGATGACTAGTTCCCCTTAATGCAGGTGGCTCTGGCTGGCATCCTCCCATCATATCCAAGAGTCTTTGGCTCCAGTCATTGGGATCTCACCCAATAGCCATATGTTTTTTGAGTGTCACTTTCTGATCCTTATTCTGAAGTTCAAATCAGGCAGGATCTCAGATCTGTTCTATATTGTAAATACAAGTGTGGAATTGGACTAGATTCTATTTTGGAGTGGAAGTGGAATCAAGTCAAGCCAGGATCTTTGAGAAAATATCTCTATGCTTTTCCTGCAATTAAAGGCATGATTTACTTACCATTTTCCCCGTGGCATCTGATGGAAATCTGGCCCTTAGTGAAAATTGCCGAATGGGGTGCATCCGAAGACAAGAAGACTAGGGTAGGTTGAAAGAGAAATAGTTGTAGGTTAAGCTCTACACAGTTGAACCATATAGATGACAATGGTTTAAATACAGTATGTTTGTATCCTCATCCTCCAGTGCAGACCTCCTATTTCATGAAGACCAATATTCTTGTTCTACTCAAGCCTTGGGACTTCAACTATGAACCTCACTCAGATTGATCTAGACATCCAAATGCCTTAAAGATCAAATTCAGTTCTTTGTCTCTGGACCTCTACCCTGAGCATATTGATCTCTTTCTTCTCATAAATTCAAAGACATTCAATATTTGAGGGCTCAATTGTCTTCACTTAACATTTGGCAAACATCTCACTCAGTTTTGGGCTGCTCATTAACTTTGGGTGGAGGTGTGCTTATTTGCTTGTTTAGAGTCCAAGCTCCATGAAGGCAGAGGCTGTATAATATTCCTGCCGTCCCTTCCCTGTAAGATTTCAAGTGTTTGGAATGTATCCATTCATGCTTCAAGTACATTGTGGGTAAACTACTATGACACTGGGCACTGGGATAAGCAGAACTTAAAACCCCAGAAACTGGAAGATCAGTGTTGAGACAACAATCTTCCTTGTCAGAGCCTAACAAGATCCCCAAATGCATCATCAGCATCCCAGTTTACCAACTTGTCAGTTTACCAGTTTATCAACTTGCCTGGATACAGGAATTGATGTAGTAAAGAAAGGAGATTTTGATGGACCCCAATAATTGTTAGAATGCATGATCTGGCCAGAAAGTCTGTCTTGGGAACCTTCTAGCAGTACATGATGCAACTGTCACACTAAAAGTTTGAACCCTGTGTGACATCTGAATTTCTGGCCATTTGGGGACAGTGAAAGACTTTTAAGGAAAGTAGAACATGTTTAGAAACTATCCTATCATCTTCCCAAGTAAGATGTGCTCTAGGTAAGACTATCAATGAACTTTTTGGATTGAATTTACTATCTCTAAAGCAGAGCCAATACCAGCAGATTAGAAGGTGGGGGTCAGATGTGTGTCTAAAGTGGCAGTTCAGGCAAAAACATTCACTGCTGGACACAAGGCTGGGAGGCGACGGAGTCGGGTGCTGTCTTCCCTCTGCCCACCCACATGCTTACATGTTGGGGGAAGCTGGGCCTGACACTGATGCACTGACTGTTCTGTCGAGTGAGAATCCGTTTTCGCCTCCTCTGTCTCAGTACCACATAGATCCTCGCATAGACGAGGACAGTCACTCCAAAGGGCAGGTAGAAGGACACCACTGAAGAGTAGATGACAAAATCAGGGTTGGAGATGGAGCAGACACTGGGATCTCCTGTGACAGAAAAGGAGAAAGCAAAGCAGTTTGCTAAATATGAGACCTCAATGGGGAGCACAAAATATAGCCCTAAACCACATGTGGTATCTGCACCCTTTGATCCACACGGAGCTCGGAGGATCAGGGATTCCCAGTCCCACCTACACCCTTATGGTGCCCCAGTTCACATGCTGCCTCATCCAGGAGGCTTACTTGAGTTTCTTATTCAGAAGCAACTGTGTCTTCCTTTGTGCCTAACAACTCTTTACTTTTGCCTCCTTTGTGTAGTTAGCACACAGGTCCTGATTGCCATGTTGTCAGCTCACTGAGGGTAGGAGGTCTCATGTAACTTTGTGTTGGTCACAGTTCACTTAAAAAAAAAAAAGTCAATGATTACATGCCAGACACTGGGACTGTGAAGAGGCACGATACCGTGTCTGCCCTTGAAAGAGCTCACAGTCTAGACAGACAGATGATCCCTTCCATATGCTGTGCTAAGTGCCATGGAGGAATGCAGCCTGGGAGGCTGGGGCGAGTGTTGCCGAGCAATGAGCCAGAGGCTGGCGGGTGGGATGCAGCCCCAGGAAGGGGCCTGCAGAGACGAGGCTTGAAAGGATTGCCAAACGCACTGAATGGAGGAAGACTTCTTTGCTGAGAATGCCAGGTCTCCATTTTGAATCCAGGATATGGAGCAGGTGGTGGCTGAATATGAGACAGACATTTGATTTTTCAAGGAATTCCAGCAACGGTCAGCAGTGAGATGGGAAGAGGATCAGTAAGGATATTGTCATTGTGAACAATGTGAATTGAGGAGGGTCCTTGTCTCTGTTCTATGTTTGGGAATGCTCCTGCCACTCCTCCTTGGAGGGCCTTGTAGCTTTGCCTTTATCACTTGCAGATGTTGTGATTCTTCTAGTGTCCAGAAGAGGGCCTGGAGCTTGCCCCTCTTGAAAGAGAAATGGAAAGCAAGCTAATACCTCGCAGGTGATATGCCAACGGCTTTATCCACATTATCTTACTTAATCATTATGGAAACATTATGTGATACAGGTGCTATTACTCACTTTCTTCTCAGGAGAGCAGACTAGGGCTCAGAGAGGTTTAGTAAGTGACCCAAAATCACATTCCTCTACCCACTCTGACCCCCAAACCAATCTTCTTTCTGTGATTTGGACACTCCACCTCCCTCTAACCAGTGGGCTATGGCATATTTGTGCTTTGTTCAGCACTGTCAGCAACAGCTGTTGGCATACCTGGCCAATTTTCATAAAGAGCTGGGCATTCTCCACCCCAAATCTGGTCTCAGAAGATATAGACTCAGGTGTGAGTTGCAGGAAGAAGACTGCAGCTACATGGCCCCTCATTCTGCTTCTTGGTCTCTGAGGTAGCAGAAGGGAGGCAGCCCAAGGTGTGACACCCAGGTATGCCATTTATTAAATGTGTGATCTTAGAGAAATTGCTTAACTAGCCAAGCCTCAGTTTCAGTTTCTCTAAAAGATATCGTGTCATATAGAGAAAATGAGAATAAATGGCAACTATTATTTATTCTTTACTATTATTATTTAAGTTTTACCTCCTCTGAGCTTTTTGAACTGAAAAGGGATGGGATTACTTGGAATAGAAATTTGGAGAGAGACTTACAGGGAACAATATTTGGGGGGTGGAGGGGAAGAGGAAGTAACAGCTAAGAATTAAAACAAACAACCAAAAAGAGTGCTCAAAGCTTAGTGAGGATTTTAACGACAGCACTGCCACCAGAATCTTCATGAGCTACTCGCCAATTCTCCAATTCTCCTGGGGAGGGCATGAAATTTAGTCATATTAGTATCATCCTAACAAAGCTGGTGTCAGTGTCCTTCAGGAAATGGCTCATGAAGCTTTGAGCAGTGGCCACAGATTGGCATCTTCTGGCCTGAGGGGACTGGGGTCCGAGGTAGGAATAGGGTGGCAGCAGGGGGTTTTCTGAACTTTTAAACAGCCACGAGCTCTCCTGTCATCAGTGTCTGACCATGATTTATGATGAGAGGCACCTCAGCACGTTTTGTTAGTAAGAAGTGGGCTAGAGGGGTAGCAGGGCTACATCCCTGCTATTCACCTTGTTGCCTCCTTGGTGTGCTAGATAGTCCCCACTTGTCCCTCCAGGTATACCTTCTACCCTTCTCTACCCTCCTGTGGGTTTTGGGAGGCTGACCTCTAAATTCTATATGTTAACTACTACTTTTAAAAAGCCAGGAGCAAAAGTAGGTATATTGTGCTTCTATTTGTGTAAAAGTGAATACACGCACATACACACAATCATGTATGTGCGTGTGCGCAAGCCCAAGTGTATGTACCTGCGTTTGCTTTTAGGGAGGGAGAAGGAATTAGCAATTGGGGTAGAAGGGAGAGATACATATAAGTATGCATATGTCTCCCATTACACCTTACGTTTTATCATGTGCAGATATTTATTTTTGCAGTAAAAATATCGAAAGCATACGTATAAAAAACAGAGAGTGATTTCAGGGTCGCTAATCAATGAAGGCCCTTATATATCATCACTGATGGAACATTGCCATCCTCTCCTCCTCCCCTGCTGCCTGCCCTCACACCATGTTTGGCAGCCTCTTCCCAACTCCTGGGAGGACTGTCAGCAGGCAGAGTGACATAGGAGGCAAGTGGCCAGTGAGTGGGACCCCACTCCAGTCCCCACCAGGTCTGATCTGGGTGTAGGTCCTATTTGAAGGGTAGAGTAAGACCCCCACACCAGCAATTCTGGAAGCTTCTTTCTGCTGAGTCCTGAGGAAGAGAGGGCAATGAGGCCTTCATTGGAGCTGCTTCTTCCCCAGGAGATGCCCCAGGAGGTATCTTGCCTTAATTATTGAATGAAAGCAGCATTGTGCTCACAGACAATATGGGGGTGGGGAATGTACTGGGGGGTGGGGAGTAGGTGGGGAGAGATCAGTGGGGGAAAAAGGAGACATGTAAAACTTTCAACAGTAAAGAATTAAAAACAACAACAGTACTGTGCGCTCACCCTGATAGTTATTGAATGAACATGAATGATCAATAAGTGTACAAAGTAGACAGATGAGCATTTCACACAAACACATGAAGAGTCACTGACTTCAGGATAAAGGGAAGGCCTAGGAGTTACTCCTTGTTCTCCGACACTGAGATGTTTATCCCAACGCATCTCAATATTTAAGGAGGAAATGGCAAGGAGGAGGAATTATGTAATTCAACATAATTTTATGGAGCACCTACTGTGTTCGAGGCACTGTGTGAGGTGATAAAACACTCAGTTGCTCTGCTAATGAGTCTAAAAGGCTTTTGTGGGCTAGCCTGGCAACTTGGTCTCACAGTGATGTAAACAGCAAGGCCAGAGGCAGGTTGACCTGAAAGATAACGCACTTCAAGCTCATTGAAGGGTCTCTCCTCTACTTGTTTGCAAAGGCAGGAGATCCTGATGATTTTAGAATGAGCCTACTATTCTTTTAACTTTGTGCTTCTCAACCAAACTCCTCCCAGTGCCAGTGTTCTGAAGGTCAGGTGAGGTGTTATATTGCTACGGAATAATAGCACTCCTCCATGTCTTTGTTTTGGAGAAAAGTTAAGCTAACTGATAGGACTTTCTTAGCTTTAAGTTTCTTCTCCCCTGAAGATTCCTTACACCCTCATTACCAGCTATTGCTTATTCACTGTAGAATTTTTTTTTATAACACAATAGCAACCTGATTTTGCAAAAATTTAAATACCAGTTATTTTTCTTGTCTATGAAATGAAAGGAGTGGGCTGCTCATTCAGGGATCTTTGGGCTTTTCTCTAGCACCAACACTCCAAGCTCAAGGGCTGTTGGTGCTGTTGATGGTGTGATATTGGGCTAGACTCCGGGGCCTCTGCTGGGAGCAGGGACAACGCTGGGCAGCCAGGCCCTACAGCCTTGAAACTGTCTGTGACTCAAGACCCTGGCCTTAGCTGTACATCCAGAAATACAGATGGACCTTTCCTCAGTCAATAGGAGCAACTCCAAGTTGAAAGAAACTGAAGTTCAACGTTTCACTACCTTCTGTTCTCTGACAATTCACAATCCCATGTGGCAGCGCATTTCATAAAAAGAAAGAACTCTGTCAGAATGTCCTTTTGTGTTTCACTTGTTAGTGAAAGTTTATTTACTTTCACAGCAGGTGTTATTGGCCGTATCCTGTCCCTTTCTCCTCTGCTTTTCACAGGGAGAGTAGAGAAACAGCTGAGAGAAGTCATTTATATTGGGCTTTAGAATGGACTTGGGAACTTCCTTAGAGATGGAAGAGGTGCCGAGGAACCCACATCTATCAAGATGATGATGCTGTTCTCTGAAGGTCAGACAGAGGCAGAGAAGGATGCTGAGACTCCCGCCTTGAGTTCGTTCTGCTCACTAATCCCTGAGCCGAGTTTTTGGACGAGACAACTGGTCTCCTCTATAACCACCAGAACTACAACTGTTCAGATTTTTCCTTGGAACAGGTGCATAGTTAAATTTTGAGGCACAGAAACCATTCTTAATGCGTATCAACAACATCACCATTAGCTAATGTCTAATGGGGTCTTCTGATGGACCCGACTCTGACATAAGATATGAATAAGTGGAGAGCTTACCATAGCCTTCTTAATAATCTTAAAAGTAAGAGAGAGTGAGAGATTACGAGAGAAGTGAGAGTGCACACATTAAGTCATGGGCATTCTCTACCATCTCAATTCTATATTTGAAAATCCTTTTGGAAGGATTTTTTTGTGAGTTTTGGTTTTGAAACAATAATGAGCTCATTGGTGGCAACAATACTGCAATGAGCTCATCTTTCTTCTTCACTTCAGATGTTTGACATTAACTGAGACCCCTAATGAGACCGTTTTAACTCTTACCAGGGTGTGTGTGCCTTGCATACGAGAATGAATAAGACCCCAGTCTCCAAGAATAAGTAAGAGGACCTACCTAGACCTGCAAACACGTTGGTGGGGATTTGCTGCTGACTGGGGGGAAGGGAAGGTTAAGCAATGCCTTGGTCTAACAGTGGTAGTGAGTGCCCCATACTAAAAATACTAACTTAGAATGCATTTTTGTATAGAAACAAAGATATATAAGGTTGTTTAGTTATCAGACTTACCCAGAAAGCATACTTAACACTTCAAAACTGGTACTTTAGTGTCAGTAAGTATCTATCATCATGTTGGGGAATGTTACTTTGGGGTAGGTACATACATACTTGTGTGTATAAAGTGTCATTCAGTGAAAATAACAAAATAACTCATGGTAAAGACAAATGCAAAGATGATAATAACATCATATTTTAGGAACCCCCTGAGTTAACCAGGCAAATATTTGTTGAATAATTTGGCTATTTAACCTTTAATGTGGCAGAGAAACAAGCCTGACCTTGAACAGTTGGTATGTACTGGTACGTCTTTGTATTTTATCCCAATTTAATCCTCATTTAACTGTAAAAAAGTCTATGAAGGAGGTAGAGTGGAATTATACCATACGTAGGGTTAGATTCTAAAGTCAATGAATGAGTAAAGTAAAATTATAGAGTTGAAATTTGCTTTGAAAAGTCCCCTGAATCATGTATAAAGATACATGATTTGATTACAGCTCTGCACGCTAATAAGTAAAATGAATGATACATTCTAAAGAGTTCAAATTCACCGTGTAATTTTAGAGATGAAGTTGCCGGGCTTATTTGTAGGAAGTCATATATAGCAGTAAACATTGAAAACTTCCTCACTGAATATACAGACTGAGTCTACACATTTGAATTTGCTCAAGTTTATGCTCCACTACACTGTTATTCCAAATTTATCAATAAGGACGCTTAGAAAAGTTAGGTGAGTTTTTCAAGCAGACACAGCTGGTAAGTAGTAGAATTGGAGTTTGAATCTAGGTTATTCTGACTCCAGAGTCTCTGTCTGTCTTTCTAAATGTGTTTTGACTTCTAAATCATTGTCCAGAAAATGGCTCTTTGAAGACTATTTATAGGTTACAATTTTCCTGTATTTATATGTAATGTCTATATAACACATAAACACACAGCTAACTATGTGACTTGTACACATATACTAGAAACCCACGAACCTGGAACACAGTAGGAATTGAATGAACCAATTCAAATGGACAAAATAAGAAATCCAAATTAACATTAGAAAAAGAGTCAATCAGTTCTCTCTTAGTAAAGACTCAGTATTTATCACCAATACCTGTAGCTTTCTTATATGAGAATAGTTTTTGTTCAACCCATGAAATTTCTGAGACCAAAAGATGGACATGGAACATACAAGAGGGCACTGATCCATATGAGGTGTAAATTTGGACTGGTGTCATGTCAAAAATCTCAAATATCTCCAATAAACACATTGTTCAACCATCTGTCCATCCATCCATTCACCCATCCAACCTTCCAAAAGAAGTTGTATCATGTGCCAACCATCGTGGCTAGAATTTTTTGTATATTAAAATATAAGAAATATAACCATCAATAACGTAGGGATCTGTACTAGTTCCAAAATTCTAGAAATTACAAGAAATTAATTCTTATCCAGCAAAAATTAGAAATGTACATTCTACTTGAGGGCTTTTATGTGTTACTTTGCATTGTAAGTCATTTATGAATGTAATATTTTCATTAGCAAACCTCACCTAAACTATTAATATGGCTTAGTTTTTTAACTGGTATATTTCTTCAAACAAATACAATGACATTTCTTTTAAAATAGGAATAAGCCAGGTTTTTCATTAATTGGGGCAGAACTTTATTCCTGTGTCAATAATCAGTGAAGTTTGCTTTGTATTTTTATTATAACCAACAAAGGAGGTCAAAGCTTTGCAGTCTACAGCATCTTCATTTGATTACAAAGTGCACTGACCAAGGGTCAGAAATTTCAGGGCTGAGCACCACTTGTAGCCCCTTACCTGTGCGGTGAGTCACATGGGTTTGGGAAGTGGGGCCATAATTGTTACCTGTGGTGTTAAAGCCGAAGAGCAGCGGGCAAGACACAGCAAAGGCCAGTACCCAGACGGCCGTAATCATGAGGGCCACACGCCGACAGGAGCTTTGTCCCGTGCCGTGTTGGTAGTGAACTGGCATGACCACTGCAGTGTACCTGTGACAGGTAGGAAGGATAAGATAGACTTGGTGAGAAGGGACAGGAGAGACAAGCTGAAGGAGGTTCTAGAAAAATAATCAGGTTGGTAAATGTGCAAGAGAAAAATAATTTTGATGGAGAAAGAGAGAAAAGGTGAAAATGGTAGAAATGTTGAGATAAGATAGATGAAGAACTCATTGAGATGGGGTGCTCAGAGAAAGGGAGAAAGAATGAAAAGTCAACATAGTGGCAGTGGGTTGCTGGATAGCTTCTTCAGTTAGTCCTGACTGATGGCCCAGCAGATCCAAGCCCTGGACTCATCACCCTGTACCCTGAACACCTGGGTGCTGGTGTGTGCTTTATTTTATCCCACAGTTCTCAGACGATGACAGAAATGTGCCCAAAGTGGATGTTTATCCCTGCTTGTATTCTAATATAATTTCTAACTCTCTCAGTGACAACTATTCCAAATAACAGAGATATTGAAAATAGAGATGAGCACTATCCAATGCAGTAAAATCTAATTTTCATGCTGACTTCTGTTTGGGTTGCTATATAAGAAACACCATATACTGGGAAGCTTAAACAACAAATGCCTTTTTTTTTTTTTTTTTTTTTTTTTGCAGTTCAGAGGCTGGGTAATCCAAGATCGTGGCACTGGAAGATTCAATGTCTGGTGAGGACCTGCTTCCTGATTCATGGATGGTTGTCTTCTCACTGTGTCCTCCCATGGAAGAAGGGATGAGGGAGCTTGATGGGGTCTCTCTTACAAGGACACTAATATCATTCATGAGGTTTCTACCCTCATCACTTAATCACCACTCTAGGCCCCCACCTCCTAATACCATCACTTGGGGTTAGGATTTCATTTCAACATGTGAACTTTTTTGGGGTGGGGTGTACACACAAATCTTCAGTCTACAGCACATGCTTTTACATAGTCAAAGCACCATTCTTTATTCTTGTTGGACATTGTTGTCTTTTCTATGGCAACTCACACACATTGCCAGCTGCTTGTTGGACTTATTACCTGGATACTTGTTCCATAGTCATCTCAAACTCAAGTTACCTAAAATAGACGTGCCTACCTCCCCACATTTCTTAATCTTGTTCTACTTCCAGCTTTTCTTCAAGACATCTATAACCACTACTCAGGATTTTTGCCTCTCCCTTGGCCCCTCCATATAATTTTCTCACTCACTCATTTAACCTTCCATTCAGTGTTTATTGAGTCCCCACCAAATGCCAGGCCCTATTCTGGAAATATAGAGATGTGCAAATGGGACACTATCCCTGTCCTTATGGAACTTGGAATTGAGTGGAGTGATGGACCAAAAAATTGTGAGTGTACAATGAAGAGTATCATGAAAGAAATAAGCTGAGTGACCTGTTGGAGGATAATGGTGGCTGTAAAGAAGGGGTAAACCAACATAGACCAGCAGGGAAATGAGAGGGGTAAGAGGGACCTGGCCATGTGGTAAGATAAGGGAAGGACATTTTAAACAGAAGGAAAAAAGTCATGTAAGTTTACCCATTATGATATCCCTGTAGAACCTTCTCCCATTGAATGTAGACTGCACATGTGAATACAGTATAATGTTGCCCCCGTGATTCAATTACTGATCAGGAGACTGAAGTAATCAAAAGGGAGATTATCCGCAGTGGGCCTGACCTGATCAGATAAGTCCTTAAAAAGAACGGGGCCCTTCCTGAATACAGAGAGATTTAAAAAAGCACGAGAAATTGCCCAGCTGGCTGTAAAAGAGCAAACTCAAGGTTGGGAAAGATCATTTGGCAGGGAATGGCAAAAGGCCTCCAGGAGCTGAAAACAGCTCTTGGGTAACAACCGCAAGAAATTGGGGACCTCTGAGCTACAACCGCAAGGAAGTTGAGTTCTGCTGACACCCTGAATGAGTTTGGAAGGGGACCCCAAGCTCCAGATGAGAACACAATCCAGCCTACGCCTTGGTGTCAGCCTTGTGAAATCCAGAGCAGGACATTTACCTGCACTATGCACTGACTTCTGACATACAGAAACTGTGAGATTAAAAAATGGGCATAACTTAAGCCAGTACATTTGTTGCAGAGCAACAGAAGAGACTGGTGTCTTTGTCCAATCATTATCCCTTCTTCCCTGGGAGCTCCTTCTTGATCAGCTCTCCAAAATTCACAGGCCTCGTCATCTTACAGAGACCTCTAACTCTGAACACATTGCACTCCAATGCCAGTCAATCATGCAGCTGTTCTGCATGCAGTTGTCTTGCCTTATTATTGAAAGTAGTTCCCATGGACTTGATGGCTCAAATCATCTTATAGCCTTGCTATTCCCCATAGATCCTTGCCTGAAGCAAGTAGCAAAAAGCTATTGATTGATTTCCTCATGGATCCTGAAGGCCTCCTTCCTTGTAAGAGAACAATTCTAATCTTAGCCAGGCCCACGGGATCTCATGGATATAGCTGGGTCTACATATGCTCATTTTCCCTTTGTTTTCTCAGCTTCCAGGGAACCTGGAGACCAGATACAGCCTCTGTGCACCACAGGCTTTTGGCTGAGGAAGGGAAGGACAGACCCCTGGCTGGAGGGGCTGGAACAGTGCTCCCTGATGCTCCTCCTATATGTGCCTGAATCACCTGCTTTTTGTGCATCTGGCCTTAGAGTTCATATGTCAACATTTGTATTCCCCCCAAAGCAGTTTGAGAGTCAGCTCTGAGGACTGAGATGGATTCAGACTCTACAGGACTTGACCTTGGCACCATGATCTGTGACAGAGGTGGCTTCTTTCTTGAGAGGAAGAAATAGAGGTCTTTGTTTAATAAGGTTAAATTACGACCCCACCATGAATCCTAAGGGAGGCCCATGACAATCCAGGTCTCTTCTCCTGATGCACATACATTGCAAATCTTCCCTTGAGTTCCTAACTTGGTGGTGAAGGAGCAGGGCAAGAAGCACCTGGCATTCCTCCAGGCCTTTACCCCTTTGAGGGCTTCAGACCCTTCTGGGGCAGTGAAGGAGCCTTCAAGTCAAATATGTCTACCCCAGTCTGGCCCAGTGAGGCACCTTAGAAAAGACTGAGCCTTGAGTCCTTCAGGTGTCACAGGGAAGCAGTTGTCAGGGCTGGGAAGGAAAAATATGACCACTTCCTCTTGTCCAGACCAGCGAGTAGGCCCAGGCCTCCCATTTACACAATGTCCTATGATGTAAAATCTTGATTATCCCATACATCCAGTGGTTTGCCGTTAAATGGCCAACAACTGGCTCTCTGGGTAAAGAAAGCCCTAGTTTGGACCATTTGTCAATTTCCATGGTACAAATTCCTCCACCTTACTCATTTAAAGATACACCAAAGGTTCAATAACTGGCTCAAAAAATTCTGAAAATTTTGCCCATTAGCTTCTGCCAGCCATCACCACCCAGCTCCAAGCACATCACTGAGTGTAGCATACGTTCCTAAACATGCTTTAATGTTTAGCAACTCCATGCAGGCTCCTGTTAATGTTTAATAAGCCAGCAAGTGTAGGGAACACTAGCTCCATTTTAACATTGGAATTAAGAGACACAGAGAGGCTAGATGATGAACCTGAGGTCCCACAACCGGTCGTGGCAGAGCCAAGTCTCCCAACTCTGAGGCCTTGTGGAGCCAAGGGTGTCCCCAGGAAACGTAGCTTGAAGAGTGGCTTTTGCTTATGTCCAGAGCCGAGTTTCCCCAGGGAGCTGGATTCTATCACTTGCCTGGGGCTCTGTTAAAATGCTTACTCTCAGGACACATCCCTGGGTATTTTGATTGTTTCTGGAGTGGAAGCCGGAAATGTGTATTTTTAACAAGCACGTAAGTGCCCCGTATGATTAGACAAGTTTGAGAAAGTCTGCACTAGGGAAAATACCTTGTTAACTTCTTGTTAACTTGGGTAAGAAGTGAGATATAAGACTACATTTACCATTGTTACATTACACTCTGTTCTAATTATTTTTTAAACATGAAGAATAAATGAGGCCCCCGAACTTGCCTCCAGGGTTTTCCACAGGGACCGAGACACGGAGGCTGTTCCTGAATCCGCCATCGGAGGGCACCATAATGCAGCAAGAACTCCGCCAGCTCTGCGGGTGAGAAGTTCATTGCTCACCTGGGGGCTCTCCAGACCCAGTGGGAAGCAGAGAGGCAGAGCTCAGCCCCCTGGTTCCTAGAGCCCTGCAGGGACCCTGAATTCCCACCTAACAGGTTGCTAAGCCTCTGATCTCCTCCCAAATCGATCGCAGACGACCAACCGACTGCAGGCACGGGCACGGCTGGGCTTGGAGGCAGCAGGAGGCCAGCCGAGGGCCGAGCCGCCTCTGAACGCTGGTCCGCTGCGCTCACCGCTCACCACTCACCGCGGGGGTTCAGACCCAGTCTGCTCCCCAGACGCTGCATTGTCCCTGCCGCTCCCTCGCCAGGTCCTCTCCCCTGATGTGTGAGCTCCTAATTCTTTGGGCTCTTTCTGGTGTGGTCTGAACGCGGGCAGTATGCAAGGTGGTTACGTCCGTGGGCGGTGGAAACAGATTGACTAGCGTCTAAATTTCAGTTCTTCTACTTAACTGTGAGTCTCTGAGACTTATCTTCCTCATCTGTACAATGGGGAGAATGATTCGCTTCATAGAGCTCTCAGTTGTTATTTGTTTGCTTTTGAGCACAATGCCTGGGACATATTAAATATTCAAAAGCCAGTACTGTAGTACATACTGTAATTGCCATTATTGTGCAAACCCAAGGGACCTGTGAATATCCATATCAGTTAATTTATTGGTGTCTATCCCTTATTCTTGATTTTTAGGAAACATTTTATTTATTATTATTTTTTAAAAATATATTTTATTGATTTTTTACTGAAAGGAAGGGAGAGGGATAGAGAATCAGAAACATCGAAGAGAGAGAAACATTGATCAGCCGCCTCCTGACACTCCCTACTGGGGATGTGGCCGCCACCAAGGTACATGCCCTTGACCGGAATCGAACCTGGGACCCTTGAGTCGCAGGCCAACGCTCTATCCACTGAGCCAAACCGGTTAGGGCAACATTTTATTTTTTTTTATCAAGCAAGCATATAGCATTTGCTAGGTGCTAGGCAACTGCATGAAGTACTTTACAGATATTAACGCATTCAATCCTCATATCAACCTTTTGCTATTATGCTAAACAGATAAGAAAACTGAGGCCCAGAGAGGTTAACTGACTTGCCCAAGGTCGAATTGCTATGAAGTGGTAGGGCCAGGATTTACAGGCAGGCAGTGCGGCTCCTGAGCCAGAGCCCTACAGTGTGGCTAAGCGCCTCTGCTCAAGGCAGTGTGCAGAGGAGCAAGATGGGATCCCTAGGCCTGTGTCTGCCAGCCGTGTGACCTGGGCAAGCTTATCTACACAGTCTAGCTGCAGCATCTTTATTTGGAAACTGGGGATAATACACCTACCTGGCTGGGGTGTTGTGAGGGTTAGCAATAATGAAAAGCTTGTAGTGCTGGCACATAGTACATGCTAAATAAATCATAGCTATTTTTATTGTTGCTCTTATCATCAGGCAAGTTAGAATGAGCACAGAGGTAGCTGGAGCATTAAAGACATAGCAACTCTGCCTGTTTACTCCAGGGAAATAGCACCTATAGAGCTGGGCTGCTGGTGTAGCCAGAGGCCCCTCCCAGGATGCCCTTTCCCCACCTTCACCAATGAAAGGTGCTGGCAGGGAATTGGGGCACTCAGGTTCTGGCCCCAGACCTGAGCAAAAGGCTCTGTAGGACTCCGTGCAAGCATGTAACAGTTCTGCACAAATGAACTAAACTATGTGCCCTTTCAGAGTCCCAATTCTGTGAGTAGGGTTTGTGGGCTTGTCACTCTAACTGAAGGTCTCAAGATCCTCCCAGAATTCAACCTCCGCCTAAAATAAAGCCTTGTCCCAGGGTGGAGGTGTGCGTGGGGCAACTGGCAACCGTTGATGGTGCCTCTTGAGGAAGCTGGCAGTGGGGGAGGTGGGAGGCCGGGCTGGTGGAGGGCCTGGGTTTAATGAGCCCCAGAGCCCTGTGAGGGCTGCTTTTCACCCCCTTTTACTTCTTCAGACAGGGGGCTCAATAAGTCTTTAGTTCTGTGGACTCCCCTTGTGGAATTGTTGAAGAAGAAAGCTTCTTGCAAATGATTAGAAAGCCCTTTGCAGATATAAAGTGCTTATTTAGATGCAAACGAAAGTTCCAAGGTGCCTGTGACCCATCTGGTATCTATTGTGCTCCCACAAGGATGCAGAGGCTGCCTGTGTGATGGGTGCCATTTGAGAGCCACTTAAAGGGCTCCCCGTGAATGCACTTGGTTGCATTATTCCCGGCCTCCCCCGCTCACATCCTGTCCTTCTCCTCTGACACTTTCTCAGCCCCTTCCCCGAGTTTGTTCCCACCTAGGACGTGGCCCCTGGGGAGGCAAGGAGCCAAGGGGGTGGGGCCTTGTGCTCACCCACTCTGCTTTGTTGAGAAGAAAAGGCACCTTTAATCCAATTCTTAGGCATCAGAGCTATGTCTAAGGACCTAATGACAATGGTATTCCTTGCTTTCAAACACCCTTTCAACATTTCCCTTTCTTTCCTATCTCTTACTCCCCTGTCATTACAGACCAGAGCTTCATGAGCGAAAAATGCTGAATCCATTTGGTCAGTGCGTCAGACTGGTGACTAGCATTGTGTGGAGACCAAGGGTCTGCTCAAAGGACTGCATTTTTAATGAATCGGCCAGTTCTTTGGCATCACACGAGCAGAAATGAACACGGTGCACCACCAACGGTGGTGGAGGATAGTGGAGACAGTTTCTCCAAGACAGGTTTTCATTCCTAGGATAAAAAGGAGGCTCCAGTTTGAGGTCTGGCGAGGATTTGGTCATATAAAAACTGAAGCCCAGAAAGGAGCATCCTCCTTCACTGGGGTCTAAGGTGTAAGCAGCTTCGGGTTTTAGGTAGCCGAGTGCTACGCATTCTGGAAGTTTTCCTGTTCCGGACAGAAACCGGTTCAAGGCTTATTGTTGTTGGTTGTGTCTTCAGCGGTGAAAACAAAAGTGTGTGTTAAGCGTAGCTGCTGCCTGCAAAATGGTGCTCTCATGCAAATGAGAAAAGGCACCCTCTCCTGGACGACTCAAGGCTTGGCAAGTGAAGCACTGGCCGAATTCGGTCCCCACTCCCCAGTGCAAGGCTCAACCTGCACAGCCTCACCCACCAGCTGCGAGTGAATGTGTGAGGATGGAGTGCACAGGAGCATCCTCAAGAGGGGTAGAGAGTAAGGCCAGGAAGCGGAGGCTGGGAGGGGGCAGTCCCAGCCCTCTCAGAAGCTCTCTTTCTGCAGCGCTTCCCTCCCCACCGAGGCTCACCTTCCACTCTCTCCTGTCCTTTCTTTCTTCCTTTTTAAAAATATATTTTATTGATTATTTACAGAGAGGAAGGGAGAAGGATAGAGAGTTAGAAACATCAATAAGAGAGAAACATCATCAGCTGCCTCCTGCACACTCCCTAGTGGGGATGTGCCCGCAACCAAGGTACATGCCCTTGATGGGAATCAAACCTGGGACCCTTGTGTCTGCAGGCCAACACTCTATTCACTGAGTCAAACCGGTTAGGGCTCTCCTGTCCTTTCCGTAGATGTGTATTTGTGATATCAGCATTGGCTACGCTCAGGCAGGGGCCTCTGAATTCAGTTTAATATTCTTTGTTCAAGGCTCTATCATAGACACAGCAGGGAGCACTGTAAGAATTTAGTGGTTGGAGGTGATGATATAGCAAACCAGAGGCTGTCTGTTACTTCTGTAAATATCACATTTATGGAATAAATGTCCAGAAATCACACAAAAGACTCCATTCTGCCCTCCTTTTACCCAAACCAAACAAAATAGTAACAGGAAATTGTCTTCCCCACCCAAATCAGCTCACGTTTCATCCTGTCCCCCACCTCCCTTCTCCCAGTTAGGAATCACAAAACCCCAAAGGATGGTGGAAAGCAAAAGCAGACTCCTCTTCAGTGACCTGGGGGAAAGGCAAGGCCAGGAAAGCTGACAGAACAAGCACCCCTCTCCTGTCACAGGGGTTTCTTTTCACCCACAACCAGAGTTAAAAAGAAAAAGAGGAAGGCATGTCCCAGTGGGAAGTTCTACTTGGCAGTGACCCCAGTGCCCTCAGATGCGAAGCCTGTGTCTCCAATACAGCAAGAGCAGCTTCCCCACCAGGCCTAGCCCACCCCTCTCCTAAGCCAGGGCGGGAACCCCAGCCCTACCTGTCGATGCTGATGGCACAGAGGTTCAGGATGCTGGCTGTACACATCATCACATCCAGGGTGACAAAAACATCACAGCAAAGGCGGCTGAAATTCCAGACTCCACCTGTCACCTGGCATCAGAGACAAGGATGTCAGTGTTCCTCCCCCAGCGAAGGGACACAACCCAATCAACTCAATGTCTTTCCTATGCTGCCCCCTACAGATGCTGACATGCCCTCCCTGTTGGTACATCATCATTACCTAGGGCAGGCTGACAGCAAAGGAGTGACAGGCTGCCCAAGATTGGTCACATACAAGAAAGGGAGACATCACAGAATGTTAGAAGGTTAGAGCTGGAAGGGGTCCTCCAAATCCAGTAGTTCAACGTTTCTCAAGTTGTGGCCTACAGTGGGGAACTCTTTAGAGATGAAGATTTCTGAGCTAGATTTTTTTGTAGCTGGGGCCCATGGATCTTCATTTTAAACTAAATACTCCCTCCCACCCAATCACACCAAGATGTGAGAATCACTGTTTGAGTTCAAACTCAGGAGGCAACAAAAGCTCATGTGGTTAAGTGATATGCCCATAGATGCATAGCTGGTAGTCAATGAGTGTGGGGTACTGCCAGATGTGGGCACTGTGCCAAAGCCACCTCTCTGAAGCCCTCCGACCGGTAGAGAGCTCACCATAGACCCAGGAAATAAGCAGCAAACACACTTTTCATAAAACTTAACTCCAAAATGAAATTCTATCTGGCTTCTGGTCCTAAAGCTTGAAAGCATCTTGGAGCAACATCTCTAAAAAGCTATGTAAGATAAATCTGTGCCAATGTGCCTGCCTTCAACACCGGGTCCCCTTCACCAAGAAGTGGGGAGAAAGAAGGGGTATAAAGCACTTGAAAGGGACCCCGATCCTCTCTACCACTCGCAGGATCAGTGAGGATGACTCTGACCTCACGCATTTGCCGGTATGTTTCAAGCTTCAGAACTTCCTGTAATGCCTGAGAAGAGTCAGGAAAATAGGCAGTTTAATTTATAATCTAGCACACTTCTATTTGATTAAAAAATTATATAACCTTATTGTGTGAGAGCGATCTGCCAGGGAGACTGCCACTTTCAGAATGTCCACAAATGCCAGTCTTGGGGCCAAGCTTTTGTTCCTTTGCCAGCTTCCTATCTGTAGGGCTGCCATTCTTGGGGATCATACTTCTCAAGGACAAACCCGTAAGCTTTGTGTCCTTGGCTGTAACTGGGCATCCTTGCTGGGCAGGCCCAATGGCTAATTACAAGGATGGGGGAGTGAAAAACAGGTCCAGTTGCCTCTGAAGTAGCTTCTCACGGAAAAAGGAGATATTGTTGAAATGACAGAGCTTAAAGATGGTGCTGTAGCATTTGGTTTTATCACTATATTTGGTAATGTGCAGACCCAATTTTGACATACTCTGATCAAAGATATCTTGTTTAAAAGCATCAGTGAGAAGTCCAAACTAGCTCTGAAGTCATCATTTTTGCTTTATTTTATTTTTAAAATATGTTTTATTTAGTTTTTTTTTTGGGGGGGGGGAAAGGAAGGGAGGGGGAGAGAGAGATAGAAACATAGCTGAGAGAGAAACATCAATTGGCTGCCTCCTGCAAGCCCCCGATTGGTGATCGAGCCCATAACCTGGCATGTGCCTTGACCAGGAATCGAACCAGTGACCTCTTGATTCATGGGCTGATGCTCAACCACTAAGCTAAGAAAGGTGCCAGTGGGGCTACTTTCTGTCTTTTAGTTCAATCATTTGGATCTATATAAATAAAGGCCAAATATGAATTTATAGAAATTCTGAGAAGGAAAAACTTTATTTTCTCTTTATTTTATTTTGTTTTCCCCCTATCCCATTTATCCCCCCTATAACTTCTTCCACCTCCTCCCACCCTGAAAAACGTTTTACAAAGAATATATCTATATCTATATCTATATCTATATCTATATCTATATCTATATCTATATCTATATCTATATCTATATCTATATCTATATCTATCTAAAATAGAGAATGTGCTAATTAACCAGGACACTATAACGGGTCGACCGGAAAGGAGGTTGAGCAAGCAGTGTTGGGAGCGGAGCAGCAGTGGCCTCCCTGCGCCTGCGCTGGGGGAGAGCCTGATCAGCAGCATCAGGGCTGTTTCAAGGGTGGGAGAGGGAGGCAGGGCTGGACTGGCAGTGGCCTCAGCTGCTGCAGGGCCTGGAGAGCAAGGCAGGGCCAGACCATCAGGCTGCAGGGCCTGGGGAGTGAGGCAGGGTAGGACCAGCAGACTGTGGGGTCCAGGGAGCGAGCCAGGGCCAGACCAGCAGGCTGTGGGGCCCAGGGAGTGAGGGAAGGGCCAGACCATCAGGCTGCAGTGCCTGGGGAGTGAGGCAAGGCAGGACCAGCAGGCTGCAGTGCCTGGGGAGTGAGACAGAGCTGGATGGGCAGCGGCTACAGGGGCTTCTGTGCTGTGGGCCCAGGTTAGGGCTCATGCAGGAGGCAACCAATCAATGTGTCCCTCTCACATTGATGTTTCTCTTTGTCTTTCCCTCTCTCTTCCATGCACTTTAAAAATCAATGGGAAAATATCCCTAGGCGACTTGAGGGTGGGTGGCACTGCATGATTTCCAATCAAGTGCTGGGCTTGATAAAGAGCCAGGGTGGTAATGACCGAAGGCTTGATCAGACTGGAAGTCAGTGCTGGGTTGCTGTGGTGATGCAGCACTGACTGGGGCTGCTGAGGGTGCCCTGACCTAGCACTGACTGCCTAGGGGGCTGCAGATCAGGCCTGGAGAGAGGCCTGCAGAGAGAGAGGCAGGGTCTGATCTGTAGCCTCTGTAGCAGCTGTTGATCATTACTTGCTTTTCTTTCTCTCCTGGCCTGGCCAACAGCTGCACTTCCATTTCTCTCCAGGCCTCCACCTGGGCTGCTGATCAGCACCACTGATCAGCGCCGCCTTTCTGATCTGGCCCTGTTGATAGGCCCAGAGATGCTGACTAGCATAGAAACTGACCAATCAGAACAAAATCTGGGTGAATGTAAGGAACCAATGACTGCCTAGGAAACAGAGCTTTTGACACTGACTGGCATAGAAACTTGCCAATCAGAACCAAATCTGGGCCAACTGTGAGGAGCCAATGACTGCCTAGGAGGTAGAGCTTTTGATGCTGACTGGCATAGAAACTGACCAATCAGAACCAAATTGGTTGGCAGGGGAGGGCACTTGGGAGTGGTCAGGTTGACAGGGGAGGGCAGTTAGGGGCAACATCAGGCCAGTAGGGAGGGCCATTGGGGGCAAGATCAGGCCAGCAGGGGAGGACAGTTGGGGGAAACCAGGCTGGCAGGGGAGGGCAGTTAGGGGTGATCAGGCAGGCAGAGGCAGTTAGGGGCAATCAGGTAGGCATGCAGGTGAGTGGTTAGGATCCAGCAGTCCCAGATTGTGAGAGAGGTGTCCAACTGCCACTGGGATTGGGCCTAAACTGGTGGTTGGACATTCCCTTAGTGATCCCTGAATGGAGTGGGTGCAGGCTGGGCTGAGGGACTCCCCTCCATGCACAAATTTCATGCACCGGCCTCTAGTATAGTCATACTAACCCAATGAAGTAAACATTATTTCCAATTTATAGATAATAAAATGGTGACTGAAAAGAGTTGGACGATTTGCCTAAGGACAGATTGCTAGTAAAAGGAGCTGGTATTTCAAATCCTTAATATTATCCAGAACTCTATTTTGCTTCTCAAAGGTCAGCACCTTAATGCTTCGCTTCTGGGAGATGTACAATTTAACTTCATCCTGATAACATAGGAAGAGCTGACGTTTGTTCATTCATCCACCCATACATCCAATATTTATTGAGTGTCCATTATGTGCCTGATACTTTGCTTGGGTAGGTGCACTGAAATGAATTAAACATTTTTTTGGCCCCAGGGCCTCAGAATATAGTGTGTGCAGATTAGGGGGAGAAATGTGTGAATGGGTGTGGATGAATTGAGGGCCCAGGGGATAGACACTAAAAAAATAACTAAAATACAAAGTGATAAGTGCTTACAGTGAGATAAGTAGAAAGTGTTGGGAGAATTTAGAAGGTAAAGTGATTTTTGAAATTATAGCAGAAAAGAAGTCTGATTGATTTAAGCCTCTTTAGAGACATGATTCTACCTTTCCCCTAAATTCTAATAAATAACTCACTTCAGAATAATCGAGCAGCCAGGTGGTGTTACTCTCACTTGCTAATGAATATAACTAGCTCCCTTTGGCAATACAGAAAGTGGGAGTAAGCAACAAAGTGTCTTCAGGTACAGAAGTTGGCTGTTGATTTTCTTCTTCTTTTTTTTCCCAACAAGACACAGCCTGCGGCAGCATTCCCCAAATTTACTGATTTTAAAGCAGCATTTCCCAAAGCACCTGAGGCTCTTCGCTAAACAAAATGATTCTCAGGCCCCACTCAGAATAATAAGTCCTTGGAGTGATTCCTACTGCCTAGGAAATTTGGGAAGCACTGGTCTGGAGGGTGTGTATGAAGTGCGTATGTGTATGTGTTGTATGTGTGTGTATGTGTGTGTATGTGTGCATGTGTCTATGTGCATGTGCGTATGTGTATATGTGTGTATGTGTATGTGTGTATGTGTTGCATGCGTGTATGTGTGCGCGCATGTGTGTATTTGTGTATGTGCATGTGTGTGCATGTGCATTATGTATGTATGTATGCATGTGTGTATGTGTGTACATATGCATGTGTTGTATGTGTATGTGTGCATGCGTGTATGTGTGTATATGTGTGTATGTGTGTGCATGTGTGCATGTGTATATGTATGCATGCGTGTGTGGTATGTGTGTGCATGTGTGCATGTGTATGAATGTGCATATGTGTTGTATGTGTATGTGTGTATGTATGTGTGTATGTGTATGTATATGTATGTGTGTTGTATGTGTGTGCATGTGTGTGCATGTGTGTGTGTTGTGTGTGTATGCGTGTGTTGACAATATCTTCAGAAATGGTTGTCCCAAAGCGGGGTCCTTAAGCATTCTTTGTTCTATGGGAATCGTTGGCCTCATCATTCCCTCCTGAGAAGAATGTTTTTACGTGCATATAATAAAATACAATGGATCACAAAGGATACCAATGATACTGAAATATAGTTACCAAAGTATTTTAAGTTTATGTGTTTCTTTAATAGTGCATTAAATGACAAGAGCTAGTGGCAGGGTCAAAATTCCTATGATTTCAAAGCACTGATGAATTAAATGATGCTTCAAGGTGTTTGCAACAGCTGTAATGTGATCCTAAAATGTAAATATCTGTGATTTCTACAGGTGATATTAAGGATTTCTTCTGCTGTGGGTCGATGCCTGCATTCACAATTGATGGATGTGCTAAATTTCAATTTAGTGAGAAAAAGGAAGTAATTTATTTATAACCAAGTTGTAAACATGAAGAATTCTTGCTCTCAGGGATGGATTTTTAGTTGCTTGTGTTCACCTTTAGACACTGCCCTGGCTCAGGCTCTCGTATGCCTCAGTGATGAGAACAATAGTGAAAGCCACATGGAGCTTACTTGCTGACTGTCCCCTTTCCTCCTTCCCACAGGCCTTAGACCCTACGGGGAGTCCCTGAGGTACCTGCGCAGCTGACATGCTCCGCGGAAGGAACTCCTCTTTGCGAAACCCACTTTTCTGTTCAGTGATTCTTTCAGAGAAAATCATGTGCCACAAGCCAGGTGCATCGAAGCACATGTTGATGCATCGACTAGAAATTTGGGGACATAGATTTTCCCTCTTGCTGTGTTGTGCACATGTGAGGCTTACAGCTTACCCTCTGCCTACGGATAAAGCCAATGCATGGAAAAAGACAGAGCTGAGAGAACCATAGAGAAGAGGAGATGGATCCCTTTTCCAGCTATGCTTGCTGCCCACTTATCACCAGACCTTTAAAGTGCCTGGCATAAGAGCCAATGCATTTTGTTTACTGTTTAAGTCCATTGGAGGTAAATTTCCTTTTCCTTACAACTAAACATGTCTTAACTGAGATACTTAGAGATTACACTTTTTAGTTACCAAAACACTTCCTCATTCAATGACAGTTGAGCCTAACACATATCCTGTGAGATAAGAATAATTGTCACCTCCGTTTTAAACACTTAATTCCCACATCTTCTGACTCCAATTTCTGAGTCTTTCTCAGAGCATGAGTCTGTGTTAGAATGACATTCATCCCATGAATTCCATCAGAAGCATGATGTCATGTGATATGTGATGTTTCATTGTCTACCTAACAGCAATTCCTTACCTCAACATCTTTTTTTGTTTTGTTAATCCCAACCCAAGGATATTTTTTCCATTGATTTTAAGAAAGAGTGAAAGGGAGAGAGGGAAGGAGGGAGAGGGGAGAGAGAGAGAGAGAGAGAGAGAGAGAGAGAGAGAGAGAGAGAGAGAGAGAGAACGCTGTGTGAGAGGGCCGGGGATCAAACCTGCAACCCAGATTGTCCACACTGTGGCCCAAGCACTTTGAGTTTAATATTCCAGATGTTGCCCTGGCTGCTTAGGTTGCCTTTCTGTTCTTACATAAGTGCATTAAATATCACAAGAGAGAATCCAATTCAAGACTCTGGTGCAAGGGTCAGTGCTCTAACCATTGGGCTCACCAGCCAGGGCTTCACATCTTTTTCAATGAAATCCACATTTTCACTTTTTTCCTATTGTCCATTTCAGCCAAAAATGGCTTTATGATCCATTTCTGGCCCATTAGACCTAAGTGAAGTCCCTTAGTGAGAAGTTTTGAGCCACTCTAGGGAAATGGTTATTTTTTTTTTGAATATATTTTTATTGATTTCAGAGAGGAAGGGAGAGGGAGAGAGAGATAGATACATCAATGTTGACAGAGAATCATTGATCGGCGGTCTTCTGCTTGTCTCTCCTAGGTATTGAACCCGCAACGTGGGCATGTGCCCTTGATCGGAATCGAACCCGGGACCCTTCATTCCACAGGCTGACGCTCTATCCACTGAGCCAAACCAGCTAGGGCGAATGGCTATTTTTTTTCCTCTGCAGTCCCCACCTATCCTGAGTGGGCTGTTGGAGGGAGTGATGCAGAGATATTCAGTTGCATTGATAAGAGCCTAGGAGCAAGTGAGAAAGACCACATGCAGGTAGGTGCTAAAGCCCATTTCTCAGTGGAGAGATGTCTTTGCTGCCTCAACCTTCTTTATCTGATTGTAGACTTATTGGTCCATGCTCTCAATTACTGAACACTTACACCAGAGGGCATATTAGTTTTCATGAGGGGAGACCAAGGGCTCCACCAGAATTCTTTTCTTAGGAGTAAACACATCAATCCAACCTACAGGGCGTTCCCTGAGCCTTTGGCAAAATTTCATGCCTGCCCTCTGCAGACTCAGTTGTTCTTCACGTTCAGCAGAAGGGGGCATTATCTTTTTTGGCAGGTGTGGTTAGAGGGGCTGCCTTAGTATCTGTGTGTAAAAGTCACAATATGTCTCTCCCATACCAATATCTACAGAGATTTTCTAATAAGGTTCATCCAGAGTCCTGGAAGCAATCACAAATGGACAGCCAAAGACTACACCTGAATGACCTTGTCACAGACACTAAAACCCTGGTTTTATTTCAGAGGCAATTAAAATGCTTATTAGACTAAAAGTCCTCTTCCTGCATTTGCTTCTGACGTTCATCTTTCCAAAAGACTTAAGAATCCTTGTAAGGTATAGGGATGGACAGAAACATTATGGTGGGTGGATGGTGGTATGCTGAATTATTACGAATTCATACTAGGTTATAACACCTAAAGTGTGCCCCACTTTTGAACAGAAATATCTCCTGCTTTTAACTCCTTTTTACCTCATTATTATTGAATGTTAAAAAAATACTTCATGGTTATAATAGGCACAGCAACAACTGATATAAGCAGGAACTGACCATGTAATGCAGACATTGCAGGAAAGATTCATTTAATCATTCATGTCTCAAATATTTATTTAGCACATATAATGTACCAGTGTGTTTGGACTACAGGAATAAAGAACACATAGCCTCTGACTTTAAGACTGTCTCAGACTAATTGGGTTGACAGAAAAGTCAAGATAATTACACGACCCTTTGCCATCAGAATTATCCTAACTGGGAAGAATAAATGCACATTTTTCCCTCTGAGTATTCTCTTAGCCCAGCAATTTTCAACCAATGTACTGCAAGAATTTTTAAAACATGCAGTATCTGACTATTTATTCAGGGTCACTCACCTCTTTTCCCTTAGATTGTCAAATAAAAAAATGACAACAACCAATAGAGCAATAACCATCTGTTGTGAATGCCCTGTCTCAAACCATAAATATCTATTCTAATAAGAGAGTACTATGCAAATTAACCATCACTCTGAGATACCTAAGCCATGCCCCCAGCCAATCAGAGCGGCTATATGCAAATTAACCCAGCCAAGATGGCAGCCAGCAGCCACGGACCTAGAGCAAACAGGAGGCCAGCGATGGAGGAAACTGCCTGCCTAGGCTGGCTGTAGCCTCCACTCAAGGCAGCAAAGTTTCAATTATAGAAGCCATGGAGCTGAAGCAAACAGGAGGCTTCGCTGCCTGCCTAGGCAGGCTGTGGCCTCTGTTCAAGGCAATAAAGTTTCAATTATAAAAGATAAATAAACCCCAGAAACTTGCTTCCAGCTAGCCTTGCTGAGACCTTGGGTCAATGGAAGCTGTGGCCAGCCTGCAAACAGCCCTCAGCCCCTTACCCAGGCTGGCCAGGCACCCCAGTAGGGACCCAAACCCTGAAGGGGCTATGGGCAGCCTGAAAACATCCTTCAGACCCTCACCCAGGCTGGCCAGGTACGCCAGCAGGTGGACATCCCCCGAGGGGTCCCGGACTGTAAGAGAGCACAGGCCAGGCTGAGGGATCCCCCAAATTTTTGTGCACCAGGACCCTAGTATGTCATATAATAGAGTTGAATCTCAGTGGTCATGTTGCCTAATAAAACTTCTGTGTCTGATTGATAATTCTTGATACCAACAATTTTTATGTAGGCACCTGATTTTTTAAAAAGTCACTTTGGAGTAAAAAGTGTAGGTATTTTCTATTATTATTATTTTTTGGTAAATCAATAAAAATTATACCTGTTGTTTGGTCAGATCAGCAAAAAAATATAACATATTTTTTGGTGTGCTGCAGAATTTTAGTAATTAGTTTATGCATACCATGAGATGAAAATGGTTAAAAATTGTTGCTTGAGCCATTAAATCTATTCCTAATCATCCTAGTTGTTTTTCTTCTTTTCCTTTTCTTTGTTATTTTCTTTTTTTTTTAAATACCTTCCTGTTGAGCTTATAAGTCTAATTTTAGTTCCCAGTCATTCTTTAATACAAAAATCAGCCTAGGCAGTCTATGTTGGAGGTTTTTGCTCTCCCGTGATATGTCATACTTAATTAACTGTCATCTTCACTATTAATATTAACTGAGATATTAATTTGATGAATTTTAATTTCTCTTAATCATAGCATCATTTTGATCATTCATTGGATACCTCTTTAGAATGATACACAGTGCAGAGGAGAAATATGAATAGCATATTAAGATGTCTTTAAGAAAAGTCTTTAGTAAATTGCATGTTTTCTTGGTAAGAATATCTATTTCTTAAACAGTTGTAGACACCCTGATTTCTTTGTTAGCAAATGGATGTTTTGTCTTGATCACCTCCTGACTCTGCTTTACACTTTTGAATGAAAATGCTTTCAAATTTAAGAAATGCTTCCTTCTCTCCAAAATAAATCTCCGGGGTCTGCTGCATTATCTGATTGGTGAAGGCTCTGTACTGTTAATGGAAGCATCAAAAATATAAATTTAGGCCTGGCTGGTGTGGCTCAGTTGGTTAGGCATCCTCCCATGCACTAGTTTGATTCCCAGCCAGGGCACATGTCTGGGTTTCAGGCTCCATGTCCAACAGGGGGCATGCAGGAGGCAGCCGATGGATGTTTCTCGTTCACATTGATGTGTCTCTCTCCCCTTCTTCCTTCCTCTCTCTCTAAAATCAATGAAAACATAAAGAGATAATATGCAAATTAGCCAGGACACCATAACAGTCATGACCACTCAGGAGGAGGCTGCATGCTCAGATGGGTGAGAGGGGACTGTTGCGCAGTGAGGCAAGCCATGGATGGCGCAGGCCCACAGAGAGCAGAGAACAGGGCCTGCCCACAGAGAGCAGGGCTGACCTGCCAGGCGCCGTGGCAACGAGCAGGCCTCCCCCCACCCCCCCACACACACAGAGAGAACAGGGTCTGCCAGCCAGGGCATGCTAGCAGTCCTGCTTCTGTGCGTCAGCTGAAGAGGAAACATCTTTTTATGACCACTCATTGGCTAAGCTCCTGGTATACCACTCCCAGTGTTCTTGGTAACTTGTGTAATAAGAATCCAAGAAGGTGATCTAGGGTTTTCCCACCTCACTCCTGGAGAGAAAAAAATGAAGATTTGCTGCTAGAGGGCTAAGAAATGTCATATCCTGTCCTAGCCAGTTTGGCTCAGTGGATAGAGCCTCAGCCTGCCAACCACAGGGTTCAGGTTCAATTCTGGTCAAGGGCATGTACCTCAGTTACAGGCTCCTCCCTGGCCAGGGCCCAGGTCAGGGCTCATGCAGGAGGCAACCAATCAAAGTGTCCCTCTCACACTGATGTTTCTCTCTGTCTTCCTCTATCTCTTCCATGCTCTCTAAAAATCAATGGAAAAATATCCTCAGATGAGGATAAAAAAAAAAAAAAGAAAGCAAGCAATGACATATCATATGAAAGAGACATCTTGAAAATGCCTAAAGAAAGTTGTCATTTTTTCGTGGTGAAGGGACTGGAGTCCCTGTTGATGAAAACACTTTGGTGGCTGTGGCCGTCGGCAGTGGCAGCAGCAGCAGAGTGATGGGGGCAGTGCCTTCCCTTAATCAGCCCGGTTGCCTCTTGCAGAGGGAGGCCAGACTGGAGGCCAGTAGGACATCCCCTGAGGGATCCCAGATTGGAGAGGGTGCAGGTCAGGCTGAGAGACCCTCCTCCTCCCGACACACGAATTTTGTGCACTAGCCCTCTAGTATTTGAATATATATGTATATACACAACTTTGAAGGTTTGGTCTATTCCTTCAGCAACAGTCTGTGGAGAGTTGATAGCCAGGAGGAAAGAACCAAGTCTGAGGGCAGCTGAACTATCTAAAGAAGTCTGATCTATTTGTAGACTTTTTCTCCTCATTCATTCATTTTTTTCTGTAATTCGTTTTGTCCTCCCCACTCTTCTCCTGAATCTCTCCTGTACACTCTCACTCTTATGTACTGATGAAGGTGTCTTTTGACTATCTTCCCCAACCCCTCAAGTCTTTGAGATATGCCTGAGTCAACTTCATGCATTTTAAAGATGAGTCCCATCACTCAAGTCTGGTTACCTGGATACTGGAGACCTGGGAACAGACTTACTCCCAGCTCCCTGGTTCTGTTGTATTCAAATGATGCTGGATAATGACTTTTCTCAAAATCTTCAGCTCCCTCATGAAAGGGAGGACAGGAGCTCTCCTTTCCCCAGACCACAGGTCCCAAAAGGGAGCATTTTGAGCCTAGAAGCTCAAGGAAGACAAGGACAAACACAGTCACATGGGCAGCTGGAACCTTGGCTCACTCACCTCTAGGTACACCACCCAGGGCATCACCAAGGTGGCCACCAGCAAGTCTGCCACAGCCAGGCTCACTACCAGGTAGTTGGTGGTGGTCTGCAGGGCCCGTTCCCTCAGCACAGCCACACACACCAGACCATTGCCAAAGACAATGGCAAGGATGAGCGAACAGTAGGACAGGGCATAGTAGGCATGTGGACGAGCCTGGTTGGCCCCTGTGAAGTTGTCTGTCCCACAGGTGGAGTTGATGTGACCACTCAGCTGACTCAGTGGCGCCATAGCCCAGAGGGAGAGCAGTGACCCCAATGGTATCCTGGGAGGAGACAGAAAACAATGTTGGTAAAATCAGACTTTTTAGAGCTGGGCTGCTTGCATACATAATCTCAACAAATATTTATTGAGCACTTTCTATATGACAAGCACTGTTCTAAGCACTGGAAATTCAGAAATAATCAAAAGGATAAAATTCCTGCCCTCTTGCCCTAGCAGGTGGCTCAGCTTGTTGGAAGTGTTGTTTCATACACCAAAAGGTTGTGGGTTTGAATTCCAGTCAGGGCACATATCTACATTGTAGGTTCAATCCCCCAGTGGGGGCATGAATAGGAGGCAACTGGTAGATGTTTCTCCCTCACATGTCTCTCCACTATCTTTCACTCCCTCTCTTGAAATCAGTAAAAACAACCAAATCAATAAAAGCATATCCTCAGGTGAGGATTAAAAAAAATTCCTGCCATCTTGAAGCTTCCATTCAGGAGGAAAAGACTAATAAACAAGATAAATAAAAGATTTAGTGTGTATTTTGGAGAACAGTAAATCAGGGAAGTGGGTAGGAGAGGGAGAGGAGTGTGTGTGAGTGGGAATCTGAGGGCAATTTCTAATCAATGTAATCAAGCCCTCACAGAGGAGGCGACAATTTTAGATCTGAGTACCCAAGGAAGCCAACTGTGCAGAGTTCTGGGGGAAGAGTTGTCCAAATAGAAGGATCGCAGGTAAAAACACAAGAGGCTGCCGTATGGGAAGGATAGCAGGAAGGCCAGTGTGGCTGAAGCAAGCGAGGCAGGGGCATTGGAAGGGCATGAGGTTAAGAGGTTGGGCAGGGCTGAGTAAGATGGGGAGCTGGCACAGAATTAGAATCCCAGCCCTACCACTTCATAACTCTGTTACTTCACTTCTGGGCACTTCATTTTCTTCCTTTAAAATGGGGGACATGATGGAACCCATCCCATAGGGTTTTTGTGAGGATTAAAGAAGCTATTTTATATGTAAGACATTGAAAGCCAAATTTGACATCTAGAAAGCGATATAAGCGTTAGCTCTTTTTCTTTTACTGGTCTGTTTCTCTTAGCTTCCCAGCCCCTGTCCTTGTTTCCTCCCACCTATCCTCTATTGCTGCCAGTTGCCATTTCCTCTGCTTACCTTTGTCTCCCTTAACTTCCTTCAATCTCCCAGTCTCTCTCTGGTATCTCACATCGGGCTTAGGAGGGCTGGGAGAGAAAACCTCAAGAGTAATGGAGTCTAGAGGCTCCATGTGTGGAATTTCATTCGAAACCTAAATTTAAATATTTGTTACCAATTAGAGGAGTGTTTAAGCCCTATGACGTCCCTCCCTCCCCCTGCCACAATCCACCACGAATCCCACATCTATGGGCCAGTGACCCATGCACCACTCCCTTTCACCCTCCGACCTAGTCTAATGCTCTCACTCTTCAAACAGGGAAATTGAGATCCATAGAGATGAATGACATGTCTTGAGGCACACAGTTTATTGGTGGCAGAACTAGCGCACAGGCCTTTTCATTCTCCCAGTGCTCTACTTGGCATCTGAAAGCCATAACAACTGTCCTGTTACTATTGCACTGGGAAAAGCCAGTCCTCATACTGTGGGGACTTTGGACTAGAGTGGGAAAGGCATCAGAGCTCATCAGCTGCCCTCTTGACACCAGCCTGTTGCCCCCAGCACCCCGGGCAAGTAGAGCCAAGTTTGTGTGACTGTGGGGATTGAGAGTCACCATGTCCTGAAGATGTCCTGAAGAAAATTATGGGTAGCAGAGCATTTCAACAACGTGCTGGGGAAGGCTCCAGCCTATAGCACTGTCCTGAGACCTGAGCAAGAGGGGCTCTGTCCCCAGGCTTTGAGACCACACCCTCCCATAGCACCAAGGAGCAGGTCCACCAAGAACTCATACTCCCCTTTTAGTTTTTAAATATATTTTCCTTGATTTCAGAGAGGAAGGAAAAGAGAGAGAGAGATAGAAACATCAATGATGAGAGAGAATCATTGATCAACTGCCTCTTGCATGCTCCTTACTGGGGATCGAGCCTGCAACCTGGATCAGGAATCAAATCATGATCTCCTGGTTCATAGGTTGATGCTCAACCAGTGAGCCACACTGGCTGGTTCCACACTCCCCTTTTAGAACATGCATTGGGTACTAAGATCACATAATTCTCAGCCCAAACTGCTTGGAGCCTGTTTCTAGGTCAGGCATTTTCTGGATCTGTCACCCTGAGCGTAGATGGTGCCACGTATATGTGGGGGCCTGGGTTCATGTGGTAGCTCTTTGGGAGTTCAGATGAATAGCTTGGATGTAGCCCGAGGTGGGGAGAGAAGAGGACAGAGTCCCTGGGACAGGATGGGTGAGGGGGACAGCTTCTCTTGCCCTCTCACATTTTGTATGGAACTCTTAGGGGCCCAGGAATGCTAAATTCAAACTTGTTCTTTCAGATTAGGGAGCCATATTTGTCAAGGCAGAAGGATGAAACATTTTATTCAATGGTTTGTTGGTTATGGCTAAAATATTAGACATGGAGCATATGGGCCTCCATGGGAACTTCTGTTCCAGGCCCCAGAGATATAGAGGCTGGCGGCGACCACTCCTGATATCTGCAGCTCTGCTTTGATTAGGAGATTGGCTTAATCATGGCTGTCATTTCCTACTTCATATTTCAGTCTGGAATGTGTAAGTGTTAAATGAATAAATGATTGTAAGGGAGGCCGACTTGGATCAAATTCAGAGAACTGTTCAAAGTAATTGTTCTTTATTTTGGCACACTGTTTGTGCCTGATATATTTTAAAGCATAATAATAATTTTTGATAATAATTATAATTTCCTCATTATTCGGAGAAGGGCAGCTGTTATCCTGGAGATAGCATTGCTGCTGCCAAGAGTTTTTGGAAAAATACAATGCTTTCTTTCTTTCTTTTTAAAAAATTTTTTTGTTTTATTGCTTAAAGTATTACAAAGAGTAGTACATATGTCTCCCTCCCCACCCCCCTTGACCTTCTGATTGTTAAGGATATTTCACCTTTGAGACAGGCTAAGGCCCAGAAAGCCTTTCTGTCTGCAACCGGGCCACCTTGGAAAGCAGTGGCCAGAATCACTCTTCCCGGGGTCTGCGGTTGGCTAATGTCTCTGCCTCTTCTCACTTGTCAGGTAAGAGGGACGAGGAAACTTGGGGATATTTGTTACCATCTTGCTGGACATTTCACTCTGCCGAGGTTTGACAGCTAATTAAAAAGAGTACAGCTGAATGTCAATGACTAATTATGCAAAGGGAAACCTTCAACTCTGAAAATCAATTCTGAGCCTGATGTTGGAACCACAACTGCACAGATTTCTGATTTATTTATTTATTTTGCATTGTACTGTCTCCGGTCTTTGATTCTTTATAGCAGCAGGTTGCCCAGCAGTTCCTGATGAGTTTCGGGTGTGGGAGATGAAAGCAGAAAATGAGTGAGATGCTAGATTACTCCCCATCTCTCAGCTAATTGTTTCAACTTTCTCCCTCCTTAGATTTCTTTTTTTTAAAAACTAGCATCGCTTATATAACATAGAGCTTGGCTGAGCTTTCTCCTTTCTTTCTCCCTCTGATAGATATGCTAACAGAGAGTAAACTGGTCTCAGGTAAAAGAAGCAAAGAGCCAAGAGAATTCATTAACTTAATAATCACCTTCTAAGTAATTCCTAATGAGAGCCTGGTTTCTTTCTCAGCAAAATGAGAATAATCATATCCACTCCACAGGGTTATTATGATAATCAAATAAAATGATAGATGCAAAGGCTTGTAAGTATTGAGTTTGTTGAGAGGGGTTGGCCTGTGCATCTGTCCTAGAGTGACTGGCGGCTTTCCTGACATCTACCTATTGGATGACAGGAGCACTCCCCTTCCCCTAAGCTGTGACAACCAAAAAAGTCTCTGGACATTCTCAATTGTGCCTTCTGGGGTAAAATTGCTCTCCCTATTGAGAATCATGGCTCTAGCATAATGTCTGGCATATAGCACTTGAAATATTGCAGCTGGCCCTAACCGGTTTGGCTCAGTGGATAGAGTGTCGGCCTGCAGACTCAAGGGTCCCAGGTTCGATTCCGGCCAAGGGCATGTACCTTAGTTGCGGGCACATCCCCAGTAGGAGGTGTGCAGGAGGCAGCTGATCGATGTTTCTCTCTCATAGATGTTTCTAACTTTCTATCCCCTCCCTGCCTCTCTATGAAAAATCAATAAAATATATTTTTAAAAAAGGAAATATTGCAGCTATTATTGTCAAAGGAAAAGTGGGACTAAGTAAAGGGGTCTTCAAATAAAGTACAATTGCATAGTATCTAATGGACTTGGAAATTAGGAGATTACTGATGACCTCAGCTAAGAGTGTGAGCAGTTGAGAGTGGATGGGAGGTGAGAAAGTGGAGAAGGTGAGGACTAGAAGATTACTGCTTGTTTTACTCTTTCGGATTCATTATATATAACACCACTTACAAATTTTAATAAGCCTTTGAATTTCTTACAAAGTATTGGCTAATCTTGGTCTTTACAGTTTATTTTAGCATCTTTTAATCTTTAAAAAGCAGAGGGACAGAGAGTGGTCATGCTTTTTAATCTTTAAAAAGCAGAGGGACAGAGAGTGGTCATGCCCCTATCAGCTTTGCTATATGTCCTGCTTTGCTGATATTCAACACCTCAGTTCTGAACTATAGTCTGCCTGTGGCACCTGGTTCCATACCAAGCTCCTGTTGAATTTGTTAGGAAGATGCTTATTAAGATGGTCAGGATTGTAATATTTTTTTTCTTTCCTTAAGGCTATTGAGTTAAAAAACAACAACACCCCAAACCAAACACCTTTAGTTCTCAATCTCCTCCTAAAGACAATGGTACTGTCACTGATGGCTGCTACTGTGTGCCAAACATTAGTATTTTACACATATTATCTCATTTTAATGCTTATAACTGTCCTGGAGATAGGTATTTATATCTTTCTTTTATAGATTAAAACACTGAGAGATAGAGGTTCAGTACTTTTTCAAGATTACACAATGCGAAGGGCTACATTGAGCCCAGCTTTGATCTCTGGTTTCCTTAAATCTAAAACTCATGACTTATTTAATGTCTATGCTGGAAGTGAAATTGATGTGGCAGTCATTTCTCGGTAGAAATGGTTTTCCTAAACCTAGAACAAAACACCTGGATGGCAGGTTCCATGACCAAATCACTTGTATCATGGATCTCTTTGGTGTCTCTAATCTTTTACTCAGTTACATTCTTAAAAATTTTAATTAATTAATTAATTAATTAATTTATTTATTTAATGAGAGAGAGAGAGAGAGAGAGAGAGAGAGAGAGAGAAAGGAAGAGAGGGAAACAATCAATTTGTTGCTCTCCCCACTTATGCATTCATTGGTTGATTCTTGTATGTGCCATGACCAGGGATTGAACCCTCAACCTTGATGCATCTGGGTGATGCTCCAAAAACTGAGCTACCCAGCCAGGATCTCAGTTACATTCTGACCTCTAGTCTCCAGAGATATTTTTGGTTCTGAGCTTCAATGTGGACTTGCCATATTGCTTTAAAAGTTAATAATCATAGCTAATATTTATAAGCATTATCATATTTAAACCTCACAACAACCTGATAAAGGACACAGGTACTATTACTATCCCCATTTTTACAGATGGAGAAAGTAACAGAAAGGTTAAGTATCTTCCTGCAGTTGTACATCAGTAAATGATGGAGCTGATTCAACCTAAGAGCTGTCTGCTTCCAGAGTTTATGTTCTTCACTACCTACTGTTGGGATGAGAGAGACAATGAAATGGGGACTAATTTTAAAACCTCCCCCTGTAAGAGTCTCTTGTGCACATCACCTGACCCAGCTCAGTGAAGTCAATGCAGGTGCACACTGCACATAGCAACAGTGGGAGTTACATTGTCATTAGTACTAAATGTAGTCTTTAGCATTTGTATGGCATTTTATTTTTGAAAATTACAGCCTAGTTTATTTTCCTAATGAATATTCAGAAGTGCATTGAAATACATAGCATATTTACATATGTGAGCACATTTACATTATTGGCAAATGTACAGAGAAAAACCATAGCTGGTTACTGAGATCTCAGAGCTAAGGTAATATGCTTTCCCCCTAATTAAACCTGCTCAGTAAAGCAGAGCATCCTCACTTTTCATCACAACCACTAAGGACTGAACATCCTATCATTCTAATAAGAGATAAAATGGGGGAAATCAATGTATCAGTCAATCAATGAGCAAATATTAATTGATGACAAACTTTAATGTATTAGAAGTTGAATTTAATATTGAGTAAAATCTGTTCAGTATTTGCTTTAATTCATATTTAATAATAGTAGCCTTCTGTATAGATGCTTTAATATCAGATATTCATTTGGATACTGTCAGTATTTTCTCTGCTCAACATCCCCGCTCACTGTGAACCATGCAGACCCTGGAAAATGTTCAGCTATAAATAAACAAGTGTCTGAATAAGACTCTTATATTATATCTGCTTCTCCTTGGCTACAAGAGATCCAACCAATGCTATGTCAAGCAGCAATTCTTTACTTTTATCCAGGGATGGACATCTTACTGATCCTTTACTATTAGTAAGCAAAGAACTTCACCTATAAAGTGCAAACTGGTATGCAGAATTTAAAATCCAAGTTGCACGTTGCTATTGCAGCACTATTATTTGTGCATATGTTTTAATAGTGTTTGATTAAACTAAATGCATGAACTGGAACAAATGCCTAATTGCAACAACTTCCATTGACCCAATAAGCTACAGTAAGTAATGAAAGTCCTACAATTAAACAACAACAATACCCTCAAAATTATATGCCGTCATTACAGAAAACATACACAATCATCATCTCAAGTACTGCATATCTCTGTTGGGAATAATTGAATTCTGACTTGGAAAGAGCCGTGCTTTAAATAGACCATTGAAAACAGTGCCTCTCCAAATCCTCAGTCCTGGATTATCAGGGTGCTGAATTGGGAGAGTTGAAAATAACAGACCCTTATAATTAAGTAACACTATTAAGAAGAATACAATCGACTTTTCATACAAACCCCAGGAATAGTAACAGTTTTTTTTTATTATTTTTATTTTCCATCTTTTAATTCTGCCGTGGTTTAGCTACTAGAACCCGCGAGGATCTATTTTTTTTTTGGGGGGGGGAAAGAGAACAGATTTCTACTGTCCCCCAAATGAGAAAAAATACAATCAGTTTCCTCAGGATTTTAGATTTTTAAGTAAGAGAGAGTACAGCGTTTCAATGCGTATTCTTTGAGAACCACAGAACCCCAAACTGATTAAATAACCTTCCAGAAAAACACTGCGTATTAAAGTAGGAACAAAAAGAAAAACTACTTACCCTGAAGATTTCTTTTGATTTCTGAAGACTGTGAAGTTTAGGCACCTCAGCTCCTGTAGCCATTTACTGACAGCAGACATGCCCAAGCAAAGCAAACTTTGCCTTTCCCAAGACACAGAGACTGTGGACATGAACAGAAAGAAAAGCACCCATTTTTGCCTCTAAGGTGACATCACTTGCGTGCTGCTTTCCCAGCTTCCCTAATAGACCTTACTGCATGTGTCATAGCTGCTTTTGAATGCATCCGTTTTCTGTGGAAGATTTGGGAGGGACCCTAAACTGATTGTTGCTTGGGGCAGCTCTTAGAGCCTCTGTCCTTGGTGCTGAAAGAGGGGTAGTAGGCAGATGAAGGATCCTTTTACTACCTTGCTCTACTCTTCCTTCTACGCCCCTATCCGCTCTGTGCTATGCTTTTCAGCACATGTGTGTTTTCCCCTCAGTGCTCTTTTTAATCCCACTTTCCCACTGTCTTTCCTTCTATGCTTTAATGTCTTCATCTTCTTTAGTTTAATTGCCGTTCCAGCTTTTGGTGGGTGTGAAGATGATTGGTTTAGCAGAAGGAACAGATCAACAAATTCATACCACAAGTGGTTAATAGGAATCAGTACAATTTAAAACACAACTGACAGAATAATTGAACTTGGAGGTGTAAGCCTGTGTGGGAAAAGAAGGTTAAAGAAAATATATTATAGTGGAAGAAAAACCGAGGTGTGGAATATGACCTGATAGAGATGAAATAAGCTTAATACTTTGAGAAATGTTAAATGTTCACTTAGCAGCACTTTTTTTTCATAGAACTTAACAAAAATATTTGCCATTTCATTCTTACTGCTCTTCTGTGGTGTATGTGAGTAATGTTTGTTAACTCAACTTTGGAATTGGCTTAAGTGAGATGCAACTAAGGATGATGCTGATGAAAGTCTGTTTCTGAAGCAGCACTAGAACTTGGGCAGTCTTAACTCATGGTCAGTCACCCATTCATATAAAATTTACCATGGAACCTTAACTATTCCCTGTTCTCTTATTTTGATTTCTTCTTCCTTCAGAGTGTTAATTCTTTCACTGCTTTCTCTGATGACAGAGGATGTGCTTAGCAGCTGCAGTACAGACTGTCATGGGGAAGCCAGTCTCGGTGTGACTGTGATGGGGACCTCTGCTGGCTGAGAAAGAGGCAGCAGCAGCAGCAACAAGGTCTAAATGCTGCCACTAACAGCAATCACTTATTGAGCATGTGCTATTAGCTAGTCATTTTAATGCATTCCCTCTTTTAATAGTTTCAGTAACCCTCAAAAGTAGGTACTGTTCTTACATCACTAATTTATATATAGGAAAATTGAACTTAGAGAGGTTAAAATACATTTTGAAGGTCACAGCTAGCCTAGCCAAGATTTGAATCTATACATCTTAAATCGGGGACACGTTTTCTCTCTTTTTAAAAAAATCCACACCACCAGATGATATGTTTTTATTGATTTTAGAGAGAGAGAAAAAGAGAGAGATAGAGAGAGAGAAACATCAATTGATTCTCTTCTGTACATGCCCTGACTATGAATTAAACCCACAGCCTTTTGGTGCATGGGACAATGCTCCGACCAACCAAGCCACACGGCCAACAATAGGGCATGTGCTTATAACCACTATGCAATAATTCTTTAAAAGGTAGAAAATTTATACTTCCCAAGATATTGACAACATATCATAGAGATAATTATAGTGACAGAAGTGATGGTATCAATGATACAATATTTGTATGATGACATAATTTATAAAGCATTTTCTAATTCATGTTCTTGATTGCATCTTACATAAATGCTCAGGATACCCAATTTTACAGAGGCTGTTATGAATTGAATTATATCCCTCTCCCCACATCAATTATATATGGAAGCCTCAGCCTCAGAATGTGACTATATCTGAAGATAAAATCTTCAAAGAAGTGATAAAGTTAAAATGAAGACATTATGGTATGCCCTCATCTGATCTGACTGGTGTCCTTAAGGGAGGAAAAGGTACCAGGGAGATACTTGTGGGGACATAGCTCTTCTACAAGCCAAGGAGAGAGGTTTCAGGAGAAATCAAATCTGCTGACATGTTGATCTTGAACTCCTAGACTCCAAAACAGTGAGAAAATTAATTTATGTTGTTTAACCCACCCAATCTGTGGTACTTTGTTTTGTCAGCCACAGCAAACTAATAGAGGCTTAGAGAGTTTAGGTGCCATATTGAAGGTTGCTCATTATTTATAAGACATAAATGCATTGTTAGCTATATTGAACATGCCCTAAGACTGGAAGGTGAGTGAAGTGGTCCTTTCTTTCAGGTGAAGTTTAGGTGAAGATCAACAATTGTTACTTTTAATCTGGCACATCTTACTCGTAAAACTCTGAACAAGTCTCATTCTTTTAAGTAAATGGAACTCTTATTCATGATTGCCACTGAAGATGTTGAGATTTCCTTCTGGGAAGAACTCCAAGATGCCTACAGAACAGACATGCTTGGGCAGAAATCAAGAAAAGTACAGATTCTTTTCCTCATCTTTCTTCCAGGAACCCGTATCATGGCATGGCTAAACATTCTCATGTCCTAGACAACAGTGCTTCTTCAGGGAAGGCATTATTTTTTGAACCTGAGGTATTGGGTGTCTGATTCATAGGCATGCTCAGTCATTTTGTTTAAAAGGGTATTGGTGTGAGCTTATGGTGAAAATATTCCTTTCTGGTTTTTGCAATGCTGCTTTAGGGTAGCAATTCTTTGATTTAATCACAGGAATCTTGCCTTCAGCATCAGCCATGGACTGTAACATGACATTCACACACCACTCTAAAGCTCCCCCAGAGCTCCCACTCAGCAGGACAGTGTGGAGTCCAAAGGAGGCAGTATGGGGAGCCAATTTGCAGGGTCCTGCATGACAGAGGGACATTTGGTTCCACATCTTATCAAAACTAGCATTTCTCACTGTAAATTGGTAGATTGAGATTGATGATCTTAAATTGCACGGATACCTGTATCTACTCTAAAGAAGAGCCCCTTGTTGTATTTTTCACTGGAATTGGAACTTAAGTTGTAGAGTGCAAATGTAAGTTGGAAAAAGCAGTGAGTGGACCAGGCAATATTGTTGCTTCTTCCCAACACCAGCCCCCATTCCTCTCAAATGACACAATGATTTTGCCATAAATGAGAACTGTTTGAGAGAGCCCTCGGTTTTGTGTGTAAACTCACTCTGCTGCTGTAAAACAAAATGTATTGAAAGAAAAGAATAGCTAAATTCATTTATTATTATCCAGTACTGGGCTCCACCCTTGCTTCTCTTCTACTAGAGAATGACAAAAAAAACAAAAAACAAAACAAAAACAAAAACAAAAACAAAACACAGAGGAAGCTTCCCAACCAATCAGATTGGTCCCACACCACTCTTTCACAAGCAGCAGAGTAAGGGTAGGGAAGGAAGTAAATAAATGATATTTGTCTTCATTTTTACATTTACTTTTCTGTGTGCTTGCATCTTACTTCCTTTTCGACATTTTCTTCTTCATTTTTCACCTATTTTCTTCCTACCTTTTCTATTAACCATCAGATAATCTTATGTTCTTCCACCTTTTCTCAATTTCTTCCAATCTAGTCTATATTTCCTGAAATACATATACATAGGAATAGGTCTGGGGTAAAATTAGGAAAGTTTTATCTTAATTAATTTACCACTTGTTTAAAAAACTGTTTTGACTTTATAAGTATGGCAGATTGTATTTCCAAAAAAAGACCACAATTATAATTCATATCCTCATGCTCTTCCAGAACCTTGCCACTTCGCCATC
Source organism: Murina feae (assembly GCA_004026665.1). Taxonomy (NCBI): domain Eukaryota; kingdom Metazoa; phylum Chordata; class Mammalia; order Chiroptera; family Vespertilionidae; genus Murina; species Murina feae. Next base: position 71,158 of record PVJC01003224.1, read on the forward strand.
AAGAGGTAGAGTCTTACATCTCTCTTCTTAAACCTGGTAGGACTTTGCCTAGGCTAATAGACTACAGCAGAAGTGATATTTTGTGATTTCTGAAGCCAGAACATTAAAATGCCTTGTGTTTACTTCCATTTCTTTATCTTGAAACACTTACTCTTGGAACTCACTCCCATGCCATGAAAAAGCTTAAGCAGTCCTTGGGTGCTCACATGGAGAAAAATCAAGGTGGCTGTACAAACTCTGGCTGAACTTCTAGCTGAGAGCCAGCATCAACTTGGTATCTATAAGAGGGAAAATGTCAATAAAATCCATCTGGTCTAGGATGTCATATATATATATATATATATATATATATATATATATATATATGATTTTTTTTTTTTTTACAGAGAGGAAGGGAGAGAAATAAAGAGTTAGAAACATCGATGAGAAAGAAACACCGATCAGCTGCAGGAGGCAGCTGCACACCTCCTACTGGGGATGTGCCCACAATCAAGGTACATGCCCTTGGCCGGAATCGAACCTTGGCCCCTTGAACATCAGGCCGATGTTCTATCCCCTGAGTCAAACCGGCTAGGGCAATAGGATGTCTTTTAAGACCACTGTGTCCTTGTTGACTTTCTGTCTAGAAGATCTACCTGTTGATATCAGTGGGGTGTTAAAATCCCCTACTGTGACTGTATTACTATCATTCTCTCCCTCTATGTCCATTAAGGTTTGCTTTACTTATTTAGGCACTCCTATGTTGGGTGCATGAATGTTTATAAAGATTATAGCCTCTTTATTATTATGTATTGTCCCTATCTGTCTCTTATTATAGCTTTTGTTTTAAAATCTTTTTGTCTGGTATAAGTATTGCTATCCCAGCTTTTCTTAATTTTTCATTTCTTTTCATGAAACACCTTTTCCCATCCCTATACTTTCAGGCTATGTGTGTCTTTTTCTGAGGTGGGTCTTTTGCTGACAGTGTATATATGGGTTTGATTTTCTTAAACATCCAGCTATTCTATGTCTTTTAATTGGAACATTTAAGCCATTTACCTTTAAAGTGTTTATTGGTAAGTATGAATTTGTTGTCATTTTATGTTTGTTAACTATGTTCCTCTGATTTATTTCTCCTCCCCATTCTCCTCCTCTTTCTCCTCCTTCCTCCTCTTCCTCCCTCTTCTCCTTCTCCCCATTCTCACCTTCCTTCCTTCCTTCCTTCCTTCCTTCCTTCCTTCCTTCCTTCCTTCCTTCCTTTCCTCCTCCTCC
>PVJC01003225.1:0-72330 GCA_004026665.1 Murina feae
TTTCATGATTCAAATTTACTTTTATTCACTAAGACCAAATACTCAATTGAATATCCTTATTAATGAATATAATAACAATGTACATGTGGATGAAAACTGTTAGAGTTCACAATTTTTTATGAAAATGACTAGTTTGGCTGATTGCCCTTAAAATAAGTATCTGATAAATGGCTCTTTTTCTTTTTTTCATAAGTTGGAATTGTCAAAATCGTTTTTTTAGATTGGTTGTCATAGATGTTATATTGAAATTGATAAAGGACTTACTATGTAAAGAACCTATAAAGTTCTTTAAACCTATGAAGTGGTCCTTAAAGTTCATTACAGAGTATCTTTTATGTGCCATTTGATACCATTGATTACTTAAATGGCTTAGCGGAGAAATAGAGAATTTTTTCACTAAATTCTTTACTGTGGTGTATTTAATCTTCCTTGTACTTCATAAACTGACTTTGGCTAAGTCACATGACCTCTAACTCATATTGCTATGTTTCAAGTGAATATACAAATTCATTCTTACAAGAACGTAAAGGACAGTAAGCAGAAACGAGACTGAAAGCAGAAAAAAGAAACAGAATAGAATATGGAAAAGAGTTTACAGCTTAGTCATTGATGAGCTACGATACCTGAAAAAGAAGAAAAATCTATTTCTCTGGCCAGCTGGGTAGATCCTAACTAATTTTACTCATACATTCCAAAAATATTCATTGAATACATGTCATTGGGATACTAAAGATGAGTAAGATACAGTCCAGCAAGCTTTTAATCAAGAAAGGGAGGCACAAGTAAGGAGACGATTATAGTACAGCATGAGGATGTCATGGAATCACCTAGAAAGTGGCATTGGAAGGAGAGGGATTCAAGGAGGTACTTCTGAGGAAAGAAGCAGCTAATCCTGTTCTTGAAGGGTAAATCCTGGTGAGTGAATATAAAAAGCAGAGGTATCCAGGCAGCGGGAGCAAGACAGTATGTAGTCAGACAGCAACAAGAGGGAATGTGGTGTTTGCAAGAAAACACAAGCACTTCAGTGTGGCCAGAGAGCAGAATACCTGCCAGTAGTTCACAGCAGGGCAGGTGAACAGGAGTCACACGAGCAGCTGCACGTCACGCCAAGGAGCATGGACTTGGCCCTGTTTATATGGACTCTGTCTTGTTTACAAGGATAAACTGCTGAGGGAGTGTAAGTGAAAAATAAGGGTGTGTTCTAACACCCTAATAAGGGTGTGTACTAGTCTTCTTCAACAGCAGCTACAGAATAAGAGCATTAAATATTTCACATGCTGTTATACAGTCATGCCCTAAGGATTGTTAAAGCTTGTAAAGTTATTTTGAGTCTGTGCTAAATGACTCTAGAGAGCTCTACTTTCTGTTCCTTGCTCTTTATTATTAGCTCTCTTCCCCTTATTCTGCTTCTAATAGTCCCTTGACTTCCCTATTTTGCTCATTTGTTGCTTCTTCTTTGCTAATTTGGAAGAGTAACACTTTTTTAAAACTGTATAAAATAAGAATAAAATCTGTGCCAAACAAGACCTTAAGTAATTTTCTCCTATAGGTAAAATGCGCACAGTACATAAAGTTCATTGCATCAATCTTGATTGCTCTAGAACATTTATTTTTTATTTTCTAGTTCTTAGTTATTTATAGTCTGCTTGTTGAAGTGGCTAAATAAATTGCCTCATGACCTAAAGCTCAGGAAAAATAGGGCGATAGTGTCCTTGGACCAGAAGACAGCAGAATTGCATGCTGAGTATGTTTAGCTGTATTTGTTCCAATGGAATGCACTCAAGCACATGAAACCACCGTCTTCTCACTGAGGCTGTATTGCAGGGCTACCGCTACTGGGCTGGCATTGGGGTCCTCCAGAGTTGTGAATCTGCGCTGACTCATTACCGTCTTGTGGCCAACCACGGTATCTATATTTTTGCCTTTCAGCTTACAAAACAAAAACCAGTAAAACAATTAATTTCAAATACATCTATTTTTATTGCACTACTTGAAATGTCATGAGTGGCTCTTTTCAAGTGGAATCGTCCTTACCCTAGTTCAGGGATGGGGAACCTTTTTTCTGCCAGTGGCCATTTGGATATTTACATTCACAGGCCATACAAAATTATGAACTTAAAAATTAGCCTGCTATCTCTGGTCAAACTTTAGTAAACTAACCCCTAATGCCTTGGCAAGACCAGATCAAATGATTTTGCAGGCCTTCCAATGCCTGCAGGCTGGACATTCCCCACCCCTACCCTCGGTGATTAAGAAGTACTTACCTTGTTTTAAATTTTGCTGTCTACTCTACTTCTTCAGTATTTTGTAGAAAAAACTAAATTTACTTTAGATTACTATTTCATATTTATAGACTACTGTAGGAGCAGTTTCCTATAACACAATATCTGTCAACATTTGGCACCTCGAATTGTACTTCTCTCTGTGGGACACTCCTGCTGACTTCCATCCATGTCCTTACTTTGTCCCCGTTTCAGTTGCTAGTGATATCTCGCTGACAGGAGGCTCAGTAGTGCAGAGAATACGGCTGCCAGATGAGGTAGAAAATCCAGGAATGAACAGTGGAATGCTAGAAGAAGATTTGATTCAGTATTACCAGTTCCTAGCTGAAAAGGGTGATGTACAAGCACAGGTATGTGTTTCAACATCTCATGTACTATCTTAATGCATTGTGTATTACATTGTCTGGGGCAAGCGCTTATGTCTGTAAGGAACATTTTTATTGCTCTTAGCAGTTATTAGCTACGTTATTATTAGCTACACACTCTTCAAGACATTCCATTTGGATTCATCTGGGGTGTGGACTAGGCCTTCATGATTCCTAAAAGCTGGCAGAGTGACTCTACTGTGCTCCATAGTTGAAAACTGCTGCTTGGGTGGAACAGCATTACAGTGATGATGAAGGCTCTTCAGGGGGTCAGCAAGGAAAAAACTGCCACTTTCTCTATAAACAAAAAGGCTCTGGGACATGTGGGATTTCAGATGCTCTTCAGAACTGTTCATGTTTCCTTTGTTCACCTTAGATCATCATTTTCTCAGATTAATTAATACTCTTGAGTATTGCCTTTAGAGTAGATTCATTGGTGGCAAATTCAGTTTTGGATTAAAAGCAGATATTTTTATTTTAAAAATATAAATTAAAGTAACATAATATCTTCAGGAGGCAAGGCTAAATCTTTCAATTTTTGTACTAAATAGAAGCCTTTTTATGACCAAGTGTTTTCTTGCTGGTTTAATGGTAATCACACTCCAGATGCTACCGTTGACTTGTGCCTCCTTTTTGTTCATTTTCAGGTCGGTCTGGGACAACTGCACCTGCACGGAGGGCGTGGAGTAGAGCAGAACCATCAGGTACCTTTCTGTTCCTGGGGCTTTGCACTTCCTGTTGTAGCAAAAAATAATTCTCCAGATGTATTTCTGGCTAAGTCAGTGACAATATCAAGTTTGTGTTATTAAGACAGCCATCACAAATGAACCTTTGAGATTTAACTAACCTCTGAGGAAGCTGAAGAATAAAAATGTGATTATACCTCATAGGGGTGGGAAATGTTTTATCGATTCTAAAATCTAGTTCTTAATACTGCCAGAAATACATAAACAATGTATTTTTTTTCTATAGGTATGTGATTGAGGTATGTCTTAAAACTTCCACTAAAAAATATTTTATAGAACTAAGGAAAATTCATTGTTGAGTTTCTGAGAAATTAGGAGTACACAATGGTAGTAGTCAGATCTATAGCCAGTCATCAGCTTTTGTCTGCTTTATGTCCCGAATGTCACCATCTCTTCCCTTTTCTTCCATCAGGACACCTGTCACTTGTGTGAATTATCTACTGTTTGAATTTCCTGAGCAGTAGCCTGTCTTTGTGAACCAGACATCTGATCATATGGCTCCCTTGCTTAAAACTCTTAAGTGGTCCACAGTTTCTAGTAGCTGAAAGACTAAAACCTTTAACATGGCCCCTTAAGCCCCATTCCCATCTCCGTTTACCTCACCAGCCCCTTGCTTTCCCAGTCACAGGCACGAGGATCTTTTCTCAAGTCTTTGAAAATATCAAGAACCTCTCTGTCTCAGGGCTTCTGGAATGCTGGCCTGTCTGTCTAGAGTAAATATTACCCCATCCCTTTCTTCATATAGCTAATTCCTTGTCATCCTCCAGAGTTCAGCTGCAGGATCTTTTCTTCTGATGTCTCCTTGGGCCTCAGCCCCACTCCAGGAATAAGTCATGTACCACAGTTAGGATTTCTGAAAATCTGTATTCTTTATGGCCCTTGTCCATTGTAAATTAGTTAATTATGTAAGTTAGTTAATTAAGTTGTTTCCTCTGCTAGAATATAAGATCCAAAAGCATGGGCTGCATCTGCCTTATTTGCCAGTCTTTTCCTATCACCTCACAGTGTTTAGCATATAGTAACTTCTCTATGAATGCTTGTCAGATTCAAAAAGCTTTGTTTTTCTCCCATGCCAGTTAAGTATTCTTATAAAGGTTACTTCATGTACCCATGTCCCATCAACTTTAAGAATTAGATGTATCAACACAACTATGCCTAGTATCTACTTTTAAAAATTCAGGTGGCATTTTAACAGCTGTTATTGTCTTTAGGTCATTAAAATGTATGTCATTAGGCCAGTGCAGCATCAGATAAAATCTTAAAAACATTAGGTGAGAAGACAGAATTCTGGATAAGTTTGTTGCATGCCTTTTGCACAACAAATTTTGAAATATTTTTGGTGTGTATGCCACTTACCTGTGGAGCAACTGCACAGATAAATTATTTTACAGGCTATGAAGAGGGAAGAAAAGGATTTCCTAGTACATGTTAATTCAACAAATATTTGTGTGCCTACTATGTGCCATTCACTGCTAGGCATTTTAGATACAATGCTTCAGTCCTTAAGTCCTTACAGAGCTTCAAGTTTAATAGAATTCGATACTTTTCTTTTTCTTTTTTTTTTTTTTTTGCATTTGCTGCTTTTTAAATGATCACAGCAAAAATATGTAATAAATTGTGATTGTTGTTACTAAGGAGAATTAAAGCGTCCAATAACAAATTACCGAGTGGGAGGGAGGTGGCATCTGAAGAGAGATGGGTGACGTTTCAGTGGAGCCTGGAGGTAAAATTATTCCAGGCCTGAAAGAACAGTATGTGCATAGGTCCTAAGGCAGGAAGGACAAGGCTGGTATGCCCAGAGTGCTGAGAGCAAGAGGGAACAGTACTGAGGTAAGTACTGCCTGATCATGTCAGTATATTTTCTACAGACCCCTAGGGGGCTGTAAGGACCAGCCTGCAGAGATTTAAGAACAGTCACTTCGGATAACCCCAGAATAAAAAGCAGGGAGATCAGGGGAGTATTTTAGAAGTCAGGTGAGAGATAATGTAGCTTTGACTAGAATTGTGGTAATGGAGGGTAGAAGATGGATGGATTCAGGATGGATTTGGTGATAACAGGACTTATTGATAAATTGGATATGGGGGTGGGTACCTTGGAGCAACCAATAGGTGTCATGTTGCCATTTACTTAAACTGAGATTCTGCCACGCAATAAAATTTTTTAACTATTCCTGAAATAACTATTTTGGTTAAAAACTAAGGGCAAATTCTATTAAAAACTGTTTTAATAAATTCTTTCCTCACAGAGAGCATTTGATTACTTCAATTTAGCAGCGAATGCTGGCAATTCACATGCGATGGCCTTCTTGGGAAAGGTACTGTACATCCCATGAATGTATTATATAATAGCAAGATGTGTTTGCAGAGTGAGTACATACTGTATTCAAGATCTACAATTTACCCAAAACAAACTGGAAATAAAATTTCCAGGGCAAAGTTATTGTGTCTTGTCCTAAGGCATTGCCAATCTGAGGCAGTTTCCTAGGTGACTTAAATGTAACAGCATTTGCTCTTCAGTATGTTAATTCTCCACTGAAATTCACCACCACTATCCAAGCTCCTACTTTTCATATATCATCTATAATAATAAAAGCATAATAAGCAAATTGACCAAATGGTTGAACAGCAGAATGACTGTCAGATGAAGCTGAGGCTACAAGGGCCAAGGCAGCTGGGGCTGCGAGGTCCTACTCTTGCATGAATTTCATGATAGGGCCTCTAGTACATAATAATGAGGAATTGAAGCCATGCGGGTTTTTGCTAGTCTGTCATAATTGCCTGTTAACTTCCATGCTGAATAGAGGCACTCAGATTTGGTTAGAATTTGTCTGCAGACCTTTTCATCATCTTAAATGAGACAGCCATTACCCACCTGTCAGTGTGGTCCTTTTTTCAACAGGACAGTTAAGTCTAGAGACTTAATGAGTAGATTCCAATGTCATGGCACAATCTCTTAACTTCCTTTTTCATTATTTTGAAAGCTATTACAGTGTAAATTAATTAGTATTTTCATCTGTAACCAAATCCTAATATTAGGAGGTTCAGATAGAATATATCTCAGAGATTTTTCCAAATAGAAAAATCTAATCTGTATTTGCCACAGGATCACAGTTAATTGGGGCCCAATAACTTTACATTTAGATTTTAGACAATAGTGGTGTTCCTCATGATTCTTGCTAAGCATTTAAGAACTTTTCTTTTGAACCCTTTCAATCTTTACTCTAATTACTAACTAATCCTATCTCAAAAATTATGTCTTTTGTCATTAATGTGTATGTGGATATTGATCATTCTGTTCTTTCTCTTTGTCCTTTATCATGATCCCTGAGACTTTAATCATTTGGTGCTTGCAAATCTTTTAGAATAACCATTTAGTTGTTTCAACTTTGACTACCTTTGATCTTAGCCTGGGGGAAGTAGTGGTAGAGGAGAAAGGAAAAGACATTGCTGATACCTTTCTTTCCTCATTTAATCACTGATCGCAAGCAATGTGTCAACCCATTTAACTGCCCTGGGATAGAGTAAGAAAATAGATTCCTCTAGGAGTTAAAGATTTCTTCTCCTGAGATTGACCTATAAGTTGATTTACATATTTATGTATTTATATATTTACTAGAAGCCAGGTACATGAAATTTGTGCATGGGTAGGGTCCCTAGATCAGAGCTGATCTGTGGAGCAACCAGCAGGCAATGGGGCGGGGGGGGCACTGGCACCCACCTTGGCTGACCTGGGGCCTGCAGGCTGAGGGAAGTTTCTGCATTGAGCGTCTGCCTGCTGGTGATCAGTGCGTGTCATAACGACTGGTCATTCTACCATTTGGTTGATTTGTATATTGGGCTTTTATTATATAGGATATCAAGTTCATGGAACAGATGGTCATAAGGTAAATATATAATAGTATAAAAATGTCTACTTTTCACGTTTTGCTTTTGATTCTAAAATATCTTTTGGGGAATTTTAATTTTGTTAAAAGATTTCATGAGGTATAACCAAAACCCCAATGAGATGAGGTAGGAGAACAGTGTAATTGGAGAGAGAATTATGGCTCATAATAAAATTGGATTCTGTTTTCCAGATGTACTCAGAGGGAAGTGATATTGTGCCTCAGAGTAATGAGACAGCCCTTCACTACTTTAAGAAAGCTGCTGACATGGTAAGACTTTGTGACTCAGTGCATTCAAATATGTATCATGTTACTATTATTTTAGTAAATGAATTTATTATATTAAAAGGTAAATCATGACAGTCATGCCATAAATTAGTGAAAGCATTTATTTAAATATGATTCGTGTAAATGAATTGTATGGTGGGAAAAATCTTCTCAATAAAACAATTTTTTTAGGAACCAGATTATTGTATACTAAGCCTTTCTCAAAATTTTACTGAGAAATGTCCTTGCCGCAGTCTTTCCGCAGCAAGAGTTCAGGAATCTGGAGAAGGGGCTGCGACATAAATTGATAAACTAGAAAAGAAATATAAATTTGGAAGGCATGGGGAACCAGGCGGAGGTCACCCTCTAGTGAAGTGAGCTCCCCAATCTCTGGACCCAGGGCTTTTTATTACCACATTTTGCCCTTTAGTAAAGCAGATATACATATCAAAGGTAAGGTCCAGTGAACAAGGAAGGACCATCAGGTTGGGGGAAGTACCCTCAGCTGTCTGGCAGGAGGCAATAATATGCAGATCTTCAGCCCTGCTGAAGGTGTCCATCAGCCTTCTGAAGAACTTCTTGCATTTTATTATGCTAACTACTGTACTTAGCCTCCAGCAGTCCTGATCAGGGAAATGTAATTTTAGTAATATAATTGAGTTACATAATTTTCCTTATCTGTGTTGCAACTTGAGGTTTAAAACTTACACAATTGAATAATTTTGATAATAGCAGTACATAATTTAAGGCATTCTCTGGTGCAAAGAAAGCAACCTATGAATACTTAAGACCTTATATGCCTCCAGTGTGTACACACATCTCTTTGGCAACTACCTGTTACTGTAGATCTAAATGTCAGTTGAGCATTTCCCAAAGGAGTGCTGTGCCACTTTTTGAAGATGCCTTTTATCCCTCTGAGTTTAGGTGAATTCTAGGTTTTTCTCTTTAAAGTCTCAAAACAATGATTATCTTTGGTTTTCGACACTCCAGTAATATTAAGCATTTCTTTGCCGCCTAATCCCAGTATTGCTTTCATTACATGGTTGGTTGTTGACTCTACCCTATGGAATCTTCCTTCTTTTTTGAGGAGGAAAGTTATTAATTTTAAAAAAGTGACTTGTTTTTAGTCCTTATAAGATGAAATATGTTAGTTATGTTTTATATCATAAATTCATGGAACAGGTGGTTATAAGATAAGTCATGAAAATTTAATTCTAAATGAATTTATTATTTACTCTTTTTCAGAAAAATTTTAAAAACCACCAAATACCTAAAAATCAATATTATGTTTAATCTGATGGGAAGAAGAAAAATTTGTTTTGAATTGAAAAGTGCTAAGGCAGGTTTTGAACATGCTTGTAAATTGTTTATTTTGCAGGCATTTAGTCTTGCCTACTTTGTAGTTAATCTTTCATTCTCTTGTCTCTGGTTTGCAGGGCAACCCAGTTGGACAGAGTGGGCTCGGAATGGCTTACCTCTATGGGAGAGGAGTTCAAGTTGTAAGTTTCCTATCTGACATTCTGATTTTAACAAGGAGTCAGTTGGTGAGGTAGGGAAGTATTCCTTAACTAGCTCCCAGCCAGGCTAGGCAGGCCATTTTATTATAACCAAACCTAAACTGTTTCCTGTTGTCCTTGCCATCCTTCACCCAGTATGCTGTCCAGCTGCCTTGTTAGAATGGCTCTGACTCTGGCACCTTCTCCTGAAGATGTGAAGCTGTTTCTTATCCTTCCACCAATGCTCTCTACCCTGTCTACTCTTCTATCTCGCCTAGACTTGTACTTCATCACTCAATCCTTAGAAAATGCTCAGGTCTTTCCCATTTAGAGAAGAAAAGCTTTCTGTTCTACCCTTTGTCCTTCTAGCCACTACCTCTTTTCTCTCCAGCCCTTTGTTACACAGCCAAGTTTTTTCAAAAAAATGAACTATATGAGTTGCTACCACTTACTCATTAGCTCAGAGCAGTCAGGTTCTGCCTCATGAAACTGCTCAATACAAGTCACCCAGAAACCTCCTGAATGTCAACTCCAGCTTACGTTTTTTGGTTGTATATCATTAGCTCTTTCTAACCTAGAGTTCTGTGACTGTGCCAGGGCTCTTGGTTTTCCGGAGCCATTGTTCTTATTCTTCTCTGCTACTTCCTGAGGTGGGATGCCCTGGAGTCTCCTTGCTATTCCCTTTTTCTGTAGGATAACTCTAAGCAATATGTTCTTTTTATTTGTGCCTGAAACTAGGAGCTAGGTTTGGGATTCTAATCTGTAGGCATTCCCTAGCACAAGAGACAGGTAGTGTAGTCTCGTTTTTATTCCTTCTAGTCATTTTAGGAAACTAAAGTTCCCTAGTGATCTTTGTTTCAATTTATCTCTATGGATACATGATATTTGAAGTTTAATGATCACACAGTGTTCACTATGAACACAGAAAGAACGAATAAAGAGAGGATAATTACCTTATTTAATACTGGAAAAATTGAAGTTTTAAAAAGGATTGGTTGGTTAACAGAAAAGATACAACTGTTTCTTAAATGCTGTCCTTGTGTTCCACTGGTGGTGTTTATGCTTTCTGAGAGCCAGTATGCAAATTGTCTCACAAAAACTCGATTTGCTTTTCTTCAACTTAATATAAACCCCCTGTGACTTCAAGTTTATTATTATGTTATAAAAATTAGAAGGTATTTCTTTTAATGGCTCTTCAAGACTATTTTGTGTGCTTTATTAATTATTTTTAATAAATTAATCTCCTGACTTTCAAGTATGTCAGCCTTTTGAGTTTTATCACCATGTGATTGTGTGATGAGATGATCTTTTTTTTTTTTACAGAATTATGATCTGGCACTGAAGTATTTCCAGAAAGCTGCTGAGCAAGGCTGGGTGGATGGGCAACTACAGCTTGGCTCCATGTACTATAGTAAGTAACAGTGGGATTAATGATGAACACACCAAGATGTAAATTACCTTTTTCCACTAGATGTCACTATGATATGGAAATGAGAGCATTGAATACTGGCTGATTCATGTTCTCCTAACTCAGTGATCTGTGCATTTTTTTATTGTGAATTATGTTAATATATATTAATGTACAGATCATTATATTAATAGGATTCACATTTTTCCTGAGTAAGAATTCTGAATTTTATTTTGTTTTACTCTTTTATTTCTCTGATGCTTCAGCTGAATCTTATTTGAGACTGTTCCTGACCTTTCCTATGATTTTCTTTACAGATGGCATTGGAGTGAAGAGGGATTATAAACAGGCCTTGAAGTATTTTAACTTAGCTTCTCAGGGAGGCCATATCTTGGCTTTCTACAACCTAGCACAGATGCATGCCAGCGGCACAGGTGTGATGCGATCCTGCCACAATGCAGTGGAGGTGAGGGCTCTTCTACCAACTTCTGTACAGGAAATTAATTTTCCCAGACGGAAGTCGACTGTTGTTTTTTGTGTGTTCTGTTTTTTTTGTTTGTTTAATATATACATATATATTTTTTAATATTTTATTGATTTTTTTACAGAGAGGAAGGGAAAGGGATAGAGAGTTAGAAACATCCATGAGAGAGAAACATCGATCAGCTGCCTCCTGCATACCCCCTACTGGGGATGTACCGGCAACCAAGGTACATGCCCTTGACCGGAATCGAACCTGGGACCCTTGAGTCTGCAGGCCGATGATCTATCCACTGAGCCAGACCAGTTAGGGCTGTTTAATATATTTTTATTGCTCTCAGAGAGGAAAGAAGTGGGAGAGACAGAATCATTGATTGGCTGCTTCCTGCACACACCACACAGGGGATCGAGCCCACAACCCGGGCATGTGCCCTGACCAGGAATGGAACAGTGTCCTCCTGGTTCATAGGTTGATGCTCAACCACTGAGCCATGCCAGCCGGGCAGAACGTCTATTGTTTTCATTGTTATCTTGTGTGATTTCTTCTAGAATTGAAACAGACTCAGCTTACTGTATACTGAGGGAAGACTAAGGGTCTGTGTGGGCCATAACACTATTTCATTTACCCTCCCTATTAGAATCAGTTTTAATAAGGGCAGATACTGTGTCTGCTGTCTCTAACACCTAAGACTGTATCTGAGACATAGCGTAAAAAAAAAGTGTATGCTAGGATGCTAAATGAATGTTACAAAGGAGTGTGCTAATATCTCCTAGCTGGCACTTTAGAGTGACATTGATATAGAGTGACAAAGTTTCTAAAGCTCTCTCTGATCCAGTTTCCTTGCTTGTAAAGCGGGACTGTTAATAGAACTCACCTTACAGAGTGGACTCCATGGGAGGGTTAAGTGGGTTAATAATGTCCGTATTACACATAAATCACTATAACAGTGTCTGACCAGTGTCAGTGGTATATAATTATTTGCTATTTTTTGTATAACCCATTCTAAAGATTAAGTGAAAGCTTCAAATACATGTCCCAGACTTTTACATATATTCAGTAAAATTACCTGACATTGAAAGAGTGTAGTTAACACTCACATGGCTGCTGTGAAAAATGATTTTCTAGCTTATCTTTCTTATTCTTCTGTTGATTTTTTTTTTCCTGATCTCATAGTTGTTTAAGAATGTGTGTGAACGGGGCCGCTGGTCCGAGAGGCTTATGACTGCCTATAACAGCTATAAAGATGGCGACTACAACGCTGCCGTGATCCAGTACCTCCTGCTGGCCGAACAGGGCTACGAAGTGGCACAGAGCAATGCTGCCTTCATCCTCGACCAGAGTAAGGTTCATCTGAGTGCTACCTCAGGTTCAGAATGCAAGGACTCACATCAGGTTACCTGTCTAAAAGGAAAAGCCACGAAGAATGTTCTTTGTTGCTGTAAACAGAACTTGTCCCTCTTGTTTAAGTTATTTTACCTCAGATCCCTTACACCCAACTTAGTTTTATAGAGTTGACAATAGACATAGATTTGACATTCATCATAAAATTGGCTGTTGCTTTCAGCAAATATATTTTCACAATATAGCAAATACAAAAGTACTGTTTTTCCAGTTTATGTAGGTCCCCAGAGTGGCCCAGTACTCAGTTCCATTATTGGTTCTGTGGATAAAACGTATTTCAGGACGTAATGTTGTCTTAAAGGCAGTGATTCCTTTGAACTCAGTATTTTATTCTAGTACTTGTTTAATTTTAATACAATATATTTTCCATTTATTATTTGTTATATTCTAGTTCTTATTTCAGTTATGCTCCACATACTCGTTCTAGCTTGAAAATGAAGCCTAAAAGTCTAGTGCCTTTCCCTAAATGCCTGGTTTGTGTTACCTCTTTCCCTATAGGAGAAGCCACCATTGTAGGTGAGAATGAAACCTACCCCAGAGCTTTGCTTCACTGGAACAGGGCTGCCTCGCAAGGTGAGTAGTTGGTTAAGAGTTTCACCCATGAACCTCTCTTTGTTATTTTTTGGGGGGTGTTTTTTAAATCTCCCATAAAAATTAAGTCCTGTCATTCATTGCCTTAAAATTAAGCAGAGATACTATTGCTTAACTTGTTAGCATTGTAATTGGTATTTATTCTTAAAATGGAAATTCTAGTCCCAAGGCTTCTAAACTGAATTCACGGTGTTTGTACTAGGCGTTTAAGTCATGCTATGATTTTCTCTCTGGTTTTTAGTTTGAACCCTGTATATTGTGTAAATGAAAATTGAATAAAATATAGAATAGAATATTAGTCCAAACCCCGAAAGATTTTAACCCTTCTCCAGTTTTTCATTTGACTGTTTTTTTCTCTCACAAAATACTTCACATTGCGTTCCTATCATCCTTTCTTCAAGCATAAATCCAATTAAATGATTTTAAAATATAAATGACATCATAGAATAGAACATGATCATTTAAAGAATATTATTGGAGCCTAGCTGGTTTGGCTCAGTGGATAGAGCATCAGCCTGTGGACTAAAGGGTCCCAAATTCAATTCCAGTCAAGGGCACATGCCCAGGTTGTTGTCTCGGTCCCCACTAGGGGGCATGCAGGAGGCAAGCCCATCAGTGATTCTCTCTCATCCTTGATGTTTCTATCTATCTCTCCCTCTCCCTTCCTCTCTAAAATCAATAAAAATATACTAAAAAATAATCCTGTTCAATAAAGAGAGAATATGCTAATTGACCCTCATGCCATCACAAAGATGGCAGCACCCACAGCCAATAAGGAGGGCATATGCTAATTGACTGCCCCACCTTCAAAGTTGGTGGTGCCCACAGCCAATAAGGAGCAAAAAGGAGGGAATAAGCTAATTGACTGTCACACCTTCAGAGATGACGGCACCCACAGCCACAAGACGGCGGTGCCCAGTCCCCTCAGTCCAGCCAGGGAGGCAGATGCAAGGCCAGGCCAGCCCGGCTGCTCTTCACGCCTGCCTCCGGAGTCCCCCAGTCCCCATAGCCCCCCAGCGGCCAAGGGCCAGCTGGAGGTGCAGGCAAGCCTCAGATGGCAGCTTCCCAGGGCCACCTAAGGCTCAGGTAACAGGGCCAGCCGAGGCTTGTGCTGCCGGTAGTGGCAGCAGCAGAGGTGTGATGAGGCGTTGCCTTCCCCTCATCACCGGGTCACCTCCTGCCCTGAGGGCTCTCAGACTGTGAGAGGGGGCAGGCCGGGCTGAGGGACCCCCCATCCCCTTCCCTCCCCCCAAGTACATGAATTTTCATGCACCGGGCCTCTAGTAATAATAATAATATTGGAGATATGGGGGTACTGCCACCTACCTTGTTCTACCTCTCCTTTACTATTACAAAGCCCTCTTCAGAAGAGTAGTTCTAATTTTAATTTCTACTGAATTTATAGCTTAGCTAAAGGTTTGACTGTAAAATTTGTGTACTACAAATTAAAATTCTGTTTTATGTAATCATGTTAACAGGAAGAGAAATAACAATGTGACCTGTTTTAAACACTTTATTTATTGGAAGTTTTGCATTTAACTTTTGTTTAAGGCTATACTGTGGCTAGAATTAAGCTTGGAGACTACCATTTCTATGGATTTGGCACTGATGTGGATTATGAGACTGCATTTATTCATTATCGTCTGGCATCTGAACAGCAACACAGCGCACAGGCTATGTTTAATCTGGGATATATGCATGAGAAAGGACTAGGCATTAAACAGGTGAGCAGTGCTTTAAATTAATGTTTGAATAATATAAACTGTGATTTGGGGAAAAGGTCTGCATTTTTATAAAAAATAGACTTTCTTTGGAATGTGCTCAGATTTTAGATACTAAATTGTGAGGCCGTTTTGTAATATTTCATAAGATTGCCCCAGTATCTCTCTCATCTTCCAGCATACATAAATATTGCTATTCATACTCTTATCCTATATAATAAAAGAGAAACGTAAATTGACTGTCCCTTCACTACGCTCACCAGCCAATCAGGAGTAAGTATGCAAATTAACCTAACAAAGATGGCAGGTTAATTTGCATATGTAGCTTCCTTTCCACAGCTGTGGAAACTGAGAGCTGGGAGGAGGAAGTCTCACCCCCACAGAATCAGCCAGAATTAGCTGTTGGTCAGACAGCTCTTAGTGGCCTGATAGCCAGGACTCTCATTCACCTGCATCTCAGACCTTGATAGTAGAGAGGTGGAACTATGTCTAAAGAACAACTGTTGATACAACATAGCTCTGTAGCCAAAGATGCTGGAGTTATCGACAGAAAACGTCTGAAGAGCAACGTGCATCTGATCTTGAAAGAAGGTGGCGCCTGCAACAGAATGTATCTAAAGACCAGCTATTGGAAAAACGTCACTCTGATGCCAAAAAACACCGGCATCATCGACAGAAAATGTCTAAAGACCAACGTGCCTTTGACGTTTAAAGAAGGCGATGGTGACAACAGAATATGTCTAGAGAACAGTCATCAACAAGTACTACCAATTCTGGAAGGAACTGTCTTCTCCGCAAAAATGTAGTACATGAGGATGCAGTTCTCAAACCTAGTTGTGGTGGAATGACTGTTAGATGTGAATTTTGCCTATCTCTAAATTTCTCTGATGAAAAACCATCCGATGGGAAATTTATTCAATGTTGTAGCAAGGGAAAGTCTGTCCCAAGATATACATTTTTCAGATTACCCAGCATATTTTAAACGATTAATGAAAAATGAAAATTCTGACAGTAAAAATTTCATGGAAAATATTCCTCCATAAATAGTTCTTTTGCTTTTGCTCTTATGGGTGCAAATATTGCATCGCCATATTTGCACCCAGGATATGGGCCATACTGTTTTAGAATACACGGACAAGTTTATCACATACTGGATACTGTGTTTCTTGGAAGTTTTCTCAACTCGATATTTTGGATACAGCCAAAGCTACAAGTAAAAGATTAGCAATGTCAGAAAACCAGGACTGCTCAGAAAGACTCATGATCAACATCAACAACCTCATGTATGAGATAAATGAATTAACAAAATCATACAAGATACTACATGAGGTAGAAAAGGAAGTTCAATCTGAAGCAGCAGCAAAAGGTATTGCTCCCACAGAAGTAACAATGGCAATTAAATCCGATTGTAACAGTAACTCAGGTAGATATAATTCTCCTCTTGTAACTGAGATTGCTGTCATATTCAGAAATGAAGATAGAGAATCTCCTTTTGAAAGGGACTTGCTCATTCATTGTAAACCAGATCCTAGTAATCCAAATGCCACAAAAATAAAACAAATCAATATCCTGTTACCTACATTAGATGCAATGACATATCCTATTCTTTTTCCACATGGTGAAAAGGGCTGAGGAACAGATACTGCATTAAGATTAGAGACAGCAGTGTAATCTACAATAATACTACAAAATGTAAGGACATGAGTCACACAAATGCAGTATTATGGATTTCATCTCTCTGTGCAGAACACATTCAACCCTATTTTAAATGCAGGAAAATTAACTCCACAGTTTATCGTGGATTCATATTAAAAAATGGAGGCCATTCGGATACATTTCATCAAACCAAACCGATCTAATTTGAAACGGATCTAATTTGAGAGTTGAAAAATATAGTGGTTTCATGGATTATCTCAAATCTAGATCTGAAAATGATAATGTGCCAACTGGTAAAATGATAATACTTCCCTCATCTTTTGAGGGTAGTCCCAGAAATATGCAGCAGCAATATCAGGATGCTATGGCAATTAAAAAGAAGTATGGCAAGCCCAATTTATTCATAACTATGATATGCAACCCCAAATGGGCAGATACTGCAAACAATTTACAACGCTGGCAAAAAGTTGGAAACAGACCTGACTTCGTAGCCAGAGTTTTTAATATTAAGCTGAATGCTTTTTTTTTTTAATTTATCTTTATTGTTCAGATTATTACAGTTGTTCCTCTTTTTTCCCCCATAGCTCCCCTCCTCCCAATTCCCACCCCAACCTCTGACCTTGCCCCCCCATTGTCCTCATCCATAGGTGTACAATTATTGTCCAGTCTCTTCACGCATTCCCAACACCCTTAACCCCCGAAAATTGTCAGTCCACTCCCTTTCTATGCCTCTGATTCTATTCTACTGAATGCTTTTTTAAATGATGTCTGTAAATTCCATTTATTTGACAAAGTAATAGCTAAAATTCACGTCATTGAATTTCAGAAAAATGCTCAGAACCTCTAATTAATTCCCTTTCAATGTGCATAAATTTTGTGCACTAGGCCTCTCGTATTTAGGATATTAAGCCAAAAACAGATTCATGAAAACAAAAAGGCAGTGCAACTTCTGATAACTCCTCATTTGAAAAACTATCCAACTGTAATCAGACACATTCTATTGCTTCTAAATTATTTTGAAATGAATTAAGATGATTGCTATTGATAAAATTATTCCTGATGCTTTTTTCAATTAAAATATGTTTTATCAATTATAGTTACATTCAATATTATTTTATACTAGAGGCCCGGTGCACAAAAATTTCTGCACTCAGGGGTGGGGTAGGGTTGGGGGGGTCCCTCAGCCTGGCCTGTGCCCTCTCGCAGTCTGGGACCCCTCAGGGGATGTACACCTGCTGGCTTACTGGGGGATCAGGCCTAAGCTGACAGTCAGATATCCCTCTGGCAGCCTGGGAGCCCTCAGGAGATGTCCACTTGCCAGCGGGGAGCAGGCCTAAGTTGCAGTCGGACATCCTTAGCACTGCTGAGGATGTAGGAGAGGCTCCTACCACCACCACTATACTGGCAGCCGTCAGCCAGAACTCCCCTGTGGGAGCACACTGACCACCAGGGGGCAGCTCCTGCACTGAGCATCTGCCCCCTGGTGATCAGTGTGTGTCATAGTGACCAGTAATTCCAGGTGTTCTGCTGTTAGGGTCAATTTGCATATTACCCTTTCATTATATAGGATAGGAGCCTGGTGCATGGGTTGAGGCTGGCTGGTTTGCCCTGAAGGGTGTCCTGGATCAGGGTGGGGTCCCGCTGGGGTACTTAGCCAGCCTGGGTGAGAAGTTGAGGGCCATTTTCAGGCTGGCCACATCCCTTCAAGGAGGGGGGAGCTGTTGGAATGCCTGGCCAGTCTGGGTGAGGGGCTGATGCAGGCTGACCATGGCCCCCAGTGGGGACTCTCACCCTATGGGGGTGTGGTCAGCCTGGGTGAGGGGCTGAGGGCCGTTTTCAGGCTGCCCACGGCTCCCATTGACCCAGCGTCCCTGCGAGGCTGGCTACAATCAGGTTTTTGGGGGTTATTTATCTTCTGAAATTGAAACTCTGTTGCCTTGAGTGGAGGCCTAGGCAGGCAACAAAGCCTGTTTGCTTCCGCTCCATGGCTTCTATAATTGAAACATTGTTGCCTTGAGCAGAGGCCCAGCCGGCCTAGGCAGGCGGTTTCAACTCCATCGCTGGTGCAACGGAAGCCTCCTGTTTGCTCTAGCTCCATGGCTACCGGCCACCATCTTGGCTGGGTTAATTTGCATACAGCCACTCTGATTGGCTGGTGGGTGTGGCTTGGCTGCTGGGTGTGGCTTAGGTGTCTCGGAGTGGTGGTTAATTTGCCTATTGCTCTTTTATTAGATTAGATTATCCAATGTAACTTGGGTTTTTCTTTAGGTAAGGAAAATTTTAAAATGAAACTTGAAAGATAAAATAAATGTTCCTAATGTATAAACTAAAAAACAATGATTCTTAATTTAACAAATTAATTTGGATTTATCACCTATCTTAATAGGATATTCACCTTGCAAAGCGTTTTTATGACATGGCAGCCGAAGCCAGCCCAGATGCACAAGTACCAGTCTTCCTAGCGCTCTGCAAATTGGGCGTTGTCTATTTCTTGCAGTACATACGAGAAGCAAATGTAAGTGACCCACACCTTTCAGTTAAGTACAAATGTTGTAACCTCAGTCCAGAGGCTTGTATTTGAAATGTTTGGGGAGAGGGGAGGAGTAGCCTGAGAGTGTCTGGTTTCTTCCCTTCTGCCCAGGTGAAGTACCTGCTGCCCTCATCAGGTGAGGGATGAAAGTGGCCACAAAGCTGTTAATAGTTTTCAGGTAGCATTTCACAAGTGGTTCCTAGTGCTAAGGCATTTTGCATTAATGCAGATGTTTTCTGGTTTGGGGGAAACTGAGACTGACCCATGGCAATTTTAAACAGTAGTTAACTAAATTCAGTAAACAGTAAATCAGATGACTGCCTCCCTAGCAGTGACTCAGATCTCCCTAAGGAAAAGAGAATTTAGAAAAGGAGGAAGAAGTATAGAACCTGAGAACCTGCCCAGGCTGTTGCACTTCAGATTCTTGTGATAGTGAAACAT
The DNA here is from genome assembly GCA_004026665.1 of Murina feae. NCBI lineage: Eukaryota > Metazoa > Chordata > Mammalia > Chiroptera > Vespertilionidae > Murina > Murina feae. The sequence continues at coordinate 19,270 of PVJC01003225.1, forward strand.
GTTAAAACCACCACCAGAATTTGTTCTCTAAAAATACCTTGAACTATTTAAATAAGCTAAAGGTAGAACCTAGATAGGAGATGGGTTAGCCATTCTCTTCCAAGCTACTGACTTTAGTTAACAACACTTACGTGTTGCTCTTAGGTTCTCCAGTTTCGATTTTTTTTTAATTACCTAGACTTCCTCATAATGGATTAACTAGTACAGCATTTGATTCTGGAAAGTCTTCAAATATATGCAGAAACAAGGGCTATTTAACTTTAATTCATTCTGGGAAAGGATGATGTTGAAACCTTTGGTTAACATCTTTCAGAACAGGTGGATACCTCATCTCAGCAGTGGATTCCAGAATGGATTCCCTCCTGTGTTACACAGATATAAATGTAGTCCATGCTGCTCCAGCTTCTATACAGAGAAGTTCGACTTCCCCCTCCTGCAGCCCTAGCCCATGCTACTGAGGGCTCCTGTGTATAGGGCTCCAAGGACTGAGATGTTGAGCTCTGTCTTACCAATATGTTATGCATTTGTAATGGCAAATTTATAATTGCTTGGTAGCTTGGGCCAGGGCTGTACCCCTTGATAATTGACAGGACCTTCATTCCTTCAGTTAAAAAGCTGATAGTGTGGTAGTGTGCTGTTTCTCTGCTAGGATTATTCCAGACCCTGTCGCTCATAATTTTTAAGACAAACTATTGATTACAGTCTAGGATTTGATTATGCTATAAAATATATTCTTTCTTTTTAAGACAGAAATAAAAAGACAGTAAAATGCCCTATAATTCTACCATGTAGATATTCTACCTTAAAAAAAAAAAAAGTAATACCCTGCCAGTGTGGCTCAGTGGTTTAGCATCAACCTATGAACCAGGAGGTCATGGTTCGATTTCTGGCCAGGGTATGTGCCTGGGTTGGAGGCTCAATCCCAGTAGGGGGCATGCAGAAGTCAGCCAGTCAGTGATTCCCTCTCATCGTTGATGTTTCTATCTCTCTCTCCCTCTCCCTTCTCTGAAATTAATAAAAATACATTTTTTTAAAATAGTAAGGATTCATGGCAAGAAAGTCAAATAGTAAGATAAACACAAAATCTCCCATCTCCATTCCCTCCCCAGGAAACACAGTTAATAGTTTCTTGTAATCTTTCCAAAAATATTTAATGCCTGTACCTGCAAATATATATTGCTAGAGGTCCAATGCATGAAATTCGTGCATGAGTAGGGTCCTTAGACCTGGCCAGAGATCAGGGCCTATTGGGGCATTCCAGCTGCCGGCCACGGCCTCCCTTCCCCAGCTGCCAGCGGCGGCCTTCCTTTGTTCAGTGCTGCCCCCTTGTGGTCAGTGCAAGCGGTTGAACTCCTGAGGGGACACTTTGCATATTAGCCTTTTATATGTATAGATGGGGACCTTTTAAATGTAATGTTACTATATATAGAGAGATATATTGAGATATATATATATATATATATATATATATATATATATATATATATAATGGATTTTTTACAGAGAGGAAGGGAGAGGGATAGAGAGTTAGAAACATCAATGAGAGAGAAACATTGATCAGCTGCCTCCTGCACACTCCCCATTGGGGATGTGCCCGCAACCAAGGTTCATTCCCTTGACCAGAATCGAACCTGAGACCTCTGAGTCTGCAGGCCGATGCTCTGTCCACTGAGCCAAACTGGTTAGGGCTAAATGTAATGTTATTTAAACACAAGGGATTATACTTATCTACTTTCTTTGTGAATAAATGGCAGTCGGAAAATAAGAGGAGTCACTTAAGTGACACTAGGACAATTAAAATATCATAGACTAGCACAGGCTGTGTGGCTTAGCAGTTGAGCATCTACCCACAAGGAGGTCATGGTTCGATTCCAGTCAGGGCACATGCCCGGATTGCGAGCTTGATCCCCAGTAGGAGGCATACAGGAGGCAGCTGATTGATGGATGCTGTTTCTCTCATCAATGTTTCTTTCTCTCTATCCTTCTCCTTTCCTCTCTCTCTCTCTAAACTAATATATAATCTACTCTAATAAAAGAGTAATATGGAAATTAACCATCACTCCAAGAAACCTAAGCCATGCCCACCAGCCAGTCATAGCAGCCATATGCAAATTAACCCAGCCAAGATGGAGGCCGGCAGCCACAGAGCTAGAGTAAACAGGAGGCTTCCGCTACAACTGTTACAACTGCCTGCCTAGGCCGGCTAGGCCTCTACTCAAGGAAACAGTGTTTCAATTATAGAAGCCAAGGAGCTGAAGCAAACAGGAGGCTTCGAGCCTGCGTAGGCCTCCGCTCAAAGTAACAATGTTTCAATTATAGAAGGCAAACCCCAGAAACTTGATTCCAGCCAGCCTTGCTAGGACCTTGGGTGAATGGAGCTGTGGCCAGCCTGCAAACAGCCGTCAGCCCCTCACGCAGGCACCCCAGTAGGGACCCAAACCCAGAATGGGCTGTGGGCAGTCTGAAAATGGCCCTCAGCCCCTCACCCAGGCTGGCCAGGCAACCCCCAAGGAGTCCCAGACTACAAGAGGGCGCAGGCCGGGCTGAGGGACCCCCCCGAGTGCACAAATTTTTGTGCACTGGGCCCCTAGTATGATATATATATCATAGACTAAAACCATGACTTTTAAGTTCAAATTCAGGTGTTAAATATTTAGTTAAATCTAACCAGAAAGCATTATTCATTCCTCTATGAAACATTTGGACTCTGCCATCTTCAGTTACCTGAGAGAAGTGATAACAGCCCTGTGTCACTAGAGCAGAGCTTCTTAGCCACTGTGCGCTCACTGCAAATGGGCTCCAGGTACACCGAGACTGACAATTTTCCCTGACCTTCCCTTGTCCCCAGTGCTCATGTCAGATATTTCCTGGGGGAAATGGTTGGGAATGAGTGCATTAGGTTCTGATGGAAGGAAACCCTGCCAGATACTTCACGTAGTCAACCGTTAGGAAATAATAGCTGTTCCTGAGACACATTATTTTTTGAGTTTCATTTCAATGCTTTTAAAACCTTTTTTAAATAAAAACATTGACAGCGTCCCTAAAACCAGTTGTTTAATAAGTTCTGTATTTATCTTTAATTGGTGATATAATTTTCCTGATTTCTTCTCTGACATATTAGTGAACATAACGATTTTTCTATTCCCATTAAGATTCGAGATGTATTTACCCAAGTTGATATGGACCAGCTTTTGGGACCTGAGTGGGACCTTTACCTCATGACTATCATCGCGTTGCTGCTGGGAACAGTCATAGCTTACAGGCAGAGGCAGCACCAAGACATGCCCGGCCCCAGGCCCCCCGGGCCACGGCCAGCACCACCACAGCAGGAGGCGCCACCGGAGCAGCAGCCGCCACAATAACAGCTGCGCCCAGCCTTGATCGGTGACAACCAAGGGAATCGTTTGCAGAGGACACCTGCATTCGATGTGGGACTCTGGCTCCGTGGCCACCTCCTGGAAGAGGCACAAGGAAGCATTGAATTCCTACAGCTGCTTAGAATCTGATGCCTTTATTTTCAGGGATAAGTAACTCTTACCTAAACTGAGTTGAATTTCAGTGCCGTTTGGAATAACAACTCTCAGTGGCTTTCCTTTTTTTGGTTTGTTCTGGAAGCATATGTGAGACACTCAAAGTAATGTCTACTGTATCCAGCTCTCTTGGGTCCTTTTGGTCATTCTCTCAATGTGCGTAAGTTCTCCGATCAGCCATCTGCAAGGTCTTGTGCATCGACACTAAAAACTGATGTGTGAAAAGGAAAACCCAGTTACTCGCAAGTTTAACCTTAATATATTTGAAAGTCTGGAAATAGAACTTGCCTTTAATGTAAAAAAAGAAAAAAAAAAGGCTTCGAAGTGTTTCAGAATGGCCGTAGCAGAAACTTTTACCAATCCACATGCAAGTACACGTATTCAGCACATTTGTTACTTTAAAAGGGAAGGAAGGGAAGTTTGTGACTGCTGATGATTGTCGTATTTTATACCACACTTCTCTCCTTCAGAGACTGGGAGGCCTTGTTAGCATTGTGGGTGACCTTCATTTCTTTGAATGGAATGTCTATAACACATTGTGAACTGATTCCTTGAGCTAACACATGCGTTTGCCCCACTTACTTAATGTAATTTGCTTGTTTTAAGTACACAGAGCCTTGATCTGGAAGCCAGAGGATGGACTAAGTGAGAGAAATTAGAAAGCAATATTATTGAACACCTGCATGGGGTGCTAAGACCATAGACATCCTTCCCCAAAAGTTGACCCAATAGTTCCCAGGGCTTATTTAGTTTGCATTTCTTATTGCAAAGACACAGATCACCCTCCTGAATTCTCTTAAGTAAGAAATATCATTGCAAAGGTACGGCATATGGTGACTACCATTATAATACTAAGGCTGAGACAGGATCTAGGATGCATGAAACTCGGTGGTCGAAGACAACCAAAGTCTGTTCACACTGTTCAAGTGAATTTTCACTTTTGCCATTTTATGTGATGATAGAAAGTCAGGCACTTGCTCTGCTGTCATATTCATCACCCTCCCACTGTGAACACTAGAAAAATAAGGCTATTCCACATGAGAATTGTCAGAGTAAATTGTATGGAAAACAACGGTGAAGAAAACTTTCGAACTTCACATATCTTGCAAATGAAAAAATTAAACAGTTTGTATTTCTTTCCATTGTCTGAGACTACATTTGCACCTGGGAACAGGCTTTCTAGGCCTTCTGACCTCAGTCTGCTTTCTTAACCTTTATCCTCTCTTTCCACAACTCCTCACCTGGCAGAAAACTTGAAGAGTTTGATACTGTAGGGTTGTAAGACTGGTTCCTGAAGTTGGGGTTGCATTTAGAACCAGATTTAATTAGTCAGTAATGAACATGAGGGCTTTAAATGTGAAGTTGTGTGCTTTTTTGCTTAGCATAGGTTTTACGAGACACCTGGTAAGCAAACTCTCCTCTAAGATAATCGCCTTCAAATCTGAAGAGGTGATCACAGCGAGAACCCTGTGTCTAAAAGTATATCCGAAAGGCAGGAAATGTTACTCTCGAAAGTATAATGCCACTTTGGGTAGCTCTTGTGAATATTATGACTTGTTTGATCTCTTACACTTGGCGATTTGAGAGCAGAGGCTAGGATATGGGGATGTCTTTGCTGCCTTTGCCCCCACCCTTCAGAATCCCTATCAGCCACGCTTCATTTCAAAGTAATTGTTTTAATTGATTTAAAGTTTAACTTCCACTTTTTCCCCTCTACCACTCACCTACTTTCTCCTTTAGCAGCATTTTCTCTCTCTCTCTACTTCCCTCCAATACTTTGCAAAGACATGTCCTATAACAGTGTGCATTACCAAAGCTAGATGGGGAAGGGCGGTCTGTTCTTCATGCAGTAACAGGCTTCCTACCAGTTTGCCACTTGCTGTGTCCTTTTTATTATTAACTAGAGGCCCAGTGCACGAAATTCGTGTAAGAGTAGGCCTTCCTTTCCCCAGCTGCCGGCACCGGCTTCCTCTGGCACCTGGGACCCAGACTTCTCTCGCAGCCCTGGCTACGCCTGTGTCTGGTCTAATTAGCATATTACGCTTTTATTATTACAGATACTCCAAATACCCCTTTCTTGGCCTTTTCCACTTCTTGTTTCACCCTGGGTCTTTTGCTACTGGAAATTCAAATGGTATACTTAAAATAACTTAGTTCCTATGGCTTCGTGACGTCAGTCCTTTTGACTATCTCAAAATGCTCTGCTCCCTTCTCAAGGAACTGGTGTTTCTCCTAAAATAATGCTCAATACTTAACCTAATCAAATGGCATCCATTTGAATAAAATGACAGTAACTAAAGCTAGTTAATGTCAGTGACATTAAACTGACTCCGGGACTCAGGAGTTTTAATGGTAGCATTTAGGGTTAGCAGGTACAGTGCCGCTTCCTTCCTCCACGGTAGCGCATCACTCCCGTCCTGTTTTCTAGGCTCTCTCTACTTAGCGCATACTGGCGGTTGCTCACTCAACTGTTTCAGAGTCTCCACATTATCCGTTTGCTTCCGTTTTATGTTGCAAAGGTAGCATTGGTGTTTGGGTTTCTTTCTTTTTTTTTCTTTTTGTTTGGAGTTTATGTTTCTGATTTCTGAGTGAGGCTCATCTTATTTTTTTTTTGGTTACTATTCAAAGGCACAGAAAAATAATTCAAAACTCTTTTTTCAATGTTCATTATTTAGCACTTAAATGAGATTAACTTGTGTTAATCTTAATACTCTTGACGATGTGTTACCCTTGTGCACATAAGATTAATTTGCGGGAGTTTTACTGCTAAGGTGTCTTACTTTCGTGCCACTGGGAAGTTGTAGAAGCTTTTACTTGTGATCTGGTGATGAGCTGATGCTTTAATTAAAGGGCTACTGTTGCCTCCGGAAAACTTAAGTATTTCGTATAGAATTTTTTTTTTTTTTTTGTCTTTTTTTTTCCCCTTTGCTCCTCATGTTTGTTCTTCACACCAGTGTGTTGGAGGTATGCATGCAAACCTATAAATGAAGACCACAACTCTTGGTGTGTGTGTCAAGTGTGTTATTGTCTGGCTACATCTACAGGACACTTCCTGCCCAGAGGTCTGGACTGGCGTTTCACAGGCACATTTCAATAAAATGCTTCCGGTAAAACAGACCCTTTACCTGCCAGGAAGGGCATCGTGGGCTATGTTTGCCCCAATGACATCTCGTATTTGTTTTCAAAGTGAATGTAATACATGTTGCACAATATTAGGACTAGAGGTGTGCAAGAAATAAAGCAAAAGAAACTTCTATTTTCATGAAGATATTTTTATCAGTCATTGCTCACAAATACAAATGAAAATATAAAACTTCTCAATACCACCTCTGAGGCACTCCCTGATTTTTAATGTGGAGCAGCCATTGCAAAGTAGTTACATTCTCCTTCCACTTGGTATTTCAAGAAAATATAAAACAGCCCACGGAAAGAAACGATTGTATTTTAAAGTGACTATTTGCACAAGGTCTGATTTTTGTGTGCACGAAAGGACGTCATGGTTATGTGCAATGAGTCGTCTCACGTGTGCTGTCTTTTCTATTTGGAATGACACACAAGCTGACACTATTCTCTGATTTATGAAAAATGTTGAAATGATCAAGGTGCAACCACTATCAATATTGAGAAGCTTTGAAAGACGGTAAGCTGGCATCAGAAGGAACACCATGGCAGACTTTTTTTGTAAATTTATTTTGTATCTAATTAAATGCGGTATAAAGGCTGGTGAAATGTAATATAATTGTGTAAACAAATCCTGTTAATAGAGAGATGTACAGATTCGTTTTGTACTGTACCTTGGACCTTGTGAAATAAAGATCCCACCTGGTTACCCCGTGTGCTGGAATGTGCCCCCACCACGCACCTCCCGCTCAGCCTGTGCGTTAAACACCAGAGGTTCCGTTTCTAATGAACCTTTTTGAAGTTTCAGAAGCCTCTGGAAACACTTATTTGGGGAAGTTTGAATCCATCTTTCCTTTTCAACTCCTGAAATTCAAGTTTCTATAAGTTGAGTCTTACCCATGAATTTGCTAGGAAATGTTACCATTTTTTTCAGCTGATCCACTTTAATCCTGATGACAGGAAAATGTATCTCAAGTTCCTTTATGTGTGACCTTGTCCCAGGAAGTTTTAAGAGGGCTTACAGAGCTGCATATCATACAAAGATAAAATTTATGTAGAATAAGTCATATGCTCTAAGGCAGCGGTTCTCAACCTGAGGGTCACGACCTCTTTGGCAGTCAAATGACCCTTTCACAGGGATCACCTAAAGCCCTCCTGCATATCAGATATTTACAATTCATAACAGTAGCAACATTACAGTTACGGAGTAGCAACGAAAATAATTTTATGGTTGGGTCACAACATGAGGAACTGTATTTAAAGGGCCAGAAGGTTGAGAACCACTGAAGGGGAAACGGAAAAGTATTAAGGCAGGAGTCAACTTTGTACACAAAATGCACAGCAGAAGTCAGCTGGCAAATCTGACCCTCACTTCCTAGACGCCAATTCAAAAAGGAAATTGAGCTAAAACATTCCCACTTCTAAGCATCCGATCATTGGCTAAAAAGTCTGATGCTACAGACTGCGGCAAGTGAGAAATTAGATCTCAGATTTTACTTCTGGGAGCACAGGCAGCCACCCCAGATGTCCTTGACTGACCTTGGCGAAAATAAAAGCAATGGGGAAGTCAGAGCCTTAACATGAGCAGTTGGCTTATTCAACCCACAGTGGGGTGTGATGCCTATTTACCACTGGGCCCCTTTCTGAGGAGTCATGAAAAGAAGTCCTGTCTTCATTGGATGTGACTTGATAAGGAACCGCCTCTTGAACTTTTTATAACACTAACTTTGGTCATACTATCCTTGAAATTTGCTTCTACTATGTTGCAGCAAATACATAGATATATGCAAGTAAAAAATGAGAAGTGATTTCTGTAGAAGAAACTAGGAGGAAAAAAGAAGGAAGATTTTTCTTGCTTTCTGGGTATTTATCAAATACTTGAATAGTCAAGTAAAAATAAAACAAGCTTAAATAAAACAAGCTCTCCCAGTTTAAAAGGAAGTGCAGCAGTGATGGGTCTTGTACATTTCTCCCGAGTCCCTTCTGCCATGACCGTGGAAGCCATCGTCTTAAACAAACTTATGATTGGATCCTGAAAATTCTACTAACCTTGTAAGTTTTTGTTAGTATCACATTTTGAGCAAAACTCTGACATTCTTGGTGGCCAAATATTTTTTTGTCTGGATTAACTTATTTTAAACATGACTTGAGTGTTAATGCCAAGTTGTGTATTAAATCGCACGTAATTTTCTCTCATGTAAGTTGAGTAGAATGTGGCCAGTTAATTGACTTAGAAATTCGTATAAGTATGTTCAGTTGTTGCTCAATCCAGTTTCCTCTTACCTTCTCTCTACCTCGCATAGACCTCCATTAATCAGCCTGTCGGAATTAAAAGGGGTTTCTCCTGAATCTTGTAAGTATTACATAAGAGATTCAAGTGTCCTAAACAAGGATTCTAACTTTGAAAATAAAGACTGAGTCACTGAGTTTTGCATGATTCAAGACTTAAAGGTGAACAACAGAAACTGCCATTCTTAGAAACCGTTATATCCAGATGTGAAAGCACAGCTGTGAGTTTCAGAATTGACATCCTTGGGCTTCCCCGCTCTTCCCCACGCCTTTGCCTCTAATTTGTTTTTTTCTTGGGGAAATTTGAGAGATTGATTTGTTTGCTCTGAATGAAATCTTTTGAAATGGGTAGAAACTAATCCTGGTTGTATGAGGGAGGAGGGGAAGAAGGAACCAGCTAGCTGGTCTTGCCCGCTTTGTCACTAGTCAAGCATGTACTTGAATTTTTCCAGTCTGCAGATCTCTGTTATCTTTTTTGGCATACTATTTGCCGCATCAGCAACCTTGGGAGTGAATAAATAGCCCGTTCCTTATGGAAATCCTCAGTCTTTGATTTGCTTCTAGATAACTTCTCTCTGAACGTAACTCCTGCGATTAATTGTGGGTACACGAGAGGATGATGTGGACCGGCATCAGCTCCAGCCGCAAGGAGGATTGCTCTTAGCAAAGGTCTCCAGGGCCATTCCCTGATTTCACTGTTCAAGAGCTTCTAATTTAACTCCAAACGCTAGCAACCCAAATTGTCCACAAATTTGACCCTAGACCTCCCACGTCTGTTTTCCTGATTCCTGAAATAGCTGAAGTAACGGAAAAGGTGAATAGATCTCATGGAGACATCTGAACATCGATTCTGCAAACTGCCTTCTGTCCCCTTTGGCCAGGCCCGCTGTCCCCCTCCAGTCCCTGCTCGGACTTGCCTAGCCCCTCATTAGGTCAGGTCCACCTGCTATGCTCCCCACTGTATTCTTCCTTGACAGCACTTCTTATCCTTGATTACTCATATTTGCTTCGTCTTGGTCTCCCTGTTGGTAAACCCTTTGAGGACAGACATCATGTCTGTGTTACTCACCAATGTGTGCCCAGAGCTTGGCAGGAGGCCTGACACACAAATCAAGTCCTTTAAAGTTTGCATTCGTGGATGGACTTAGAAATTTACAAAAGACAATTAAGACCCAGAGTTAGCTCTTGAGAAAACCTACTTAAACACGGATGCACTGGAACCGTTTATTATTGCGTAATTTCCCACATAAGGTAGGATTTCTCCTGTCAGCCCTTCCCCACCCTCTTCCCACACAGTCAGGAGAAATCCCTGCGGGAAAACAGCTGGGAGGTAGGGGGAGGCGGGGAAGAGGCAAGTGAGTGCTCCTGCCAGTTGCTTTTAAGGCCAATGGAGGGCCCAGGAATGACAATCCCCATCCCCTGTGAGGGGGCAGCTGCAACCCAGCAAAGCGAGGCCCCTTGAAGTGACAAAGTCCTCTGCAATCTGAAAAGCAGGAAATATTAGCACACGAGCCACCACTGAAAAGAAACCAAGGCAACCTCTGAGTGGCTGCTCCATGCAGCACTGCCCGGAGGCTTATTATGTGGTAGCCCCTGTGCCAGAAAAGAGGGGGACTCCAACTGGGGTCAGGGTTCACTAGACGGCAAATGGACTGCAAGGGGCCGCTGGATCAGCATCTGGGAAATGGGCCTTTCCACACACATCTTTCTTCATCCAGTAGACTGAGGCTGTCATGGGAGCATAATGATGGAAATCGTTACAGAATTCACTCTGGTTTTTTCCAAAAGTCTTACTTAGTAAATATTACTATTAAAAACTGGCAACTGCCCAGCTGGCTTGGCTCAGTGGTTGAGTGTCGACCAACGAACCAGGAGATCACAGTACAATTCCTGGTCAGGGCACATGCCTGGGTTGTGGGCTGGATCTCCAGTGGGGGGCATGCAAGAGGCAGCCGATCAATGAGTCTCTCTCATCATTGATGTTTCTCTCTCTCTCTCTCTCTCTCTCTCTCTCTCTCTCTCTCTCTGAAACCAATAAAAATGTTTTTTTAAAAAACAAAACTGACAAGAAGTTTTAAATATCCTTGCTTCCTTGGGATTTTGTGGCAGGGAGATCCACAACAACCTTTATTCTACTTTCCTCCCCAGGTGGCCTCCCTGGACTAGATTCGTTCCTGTATAGGGGCAGGCAGCAGAGAGGAGACTCGGCATCCACAGGCGGGGGTCGGTCCCTTTTCACTCTGACCAGCATCGTTTCTCTCGAGCGTGGGCAGTAAGTTGTACTGGGTTATAATAGAGACGCTCCAAGTTCCTTGGTTGGGAGGAAGGATGTGAAAAAGTCTTAGGTAGTGCAATCGTTTGTCACCCTCCAAAGAACCACAGTACACAAACAGATACTCAATATACATGTGGTTTCAAGTTTTTATTATGACAGGGATTGGGAACCTTTCTTCTGCCAAGGGCCATTTGGATAGTTATAACATCACTAGGGGCCTGGTGCACAAAAATTTGTGCACTCAGGGGGGTCCCTCAGCCCGGCCTGTGCCCTCTTGCAGTCTGGGGCCCCTCGGGGGATGTCCACCTGCTGGCATGCCTGGCCAGCCTGGGTGAGGGGCTAATGGCTGTTTGCAGGCTGGCCAAGCCCCCCAGTGGGAACCCTCACCCCATGGGGGTGTGGCCAGCCTGGGTGAGGAGCTGAGGGCTGTTTGCAGGCTGGCCACAGCTCCCATTGACCCAAGGTCCCAGCAAGGCTGGCTGGAAGCAGGTTTCTGAGGTTTATTTATCTTCTATAATTGAAAATTTGTTGCCTTGGTCCCTCTCCCATCCCCCCTGTCGTGTTCGAAGCCTGGGTTGCACCTGGCAATCCAAGGTCCCAGCCTGGCAGGTATCTGGGATCCACAAGTTCCACTAGAGGGCGCCAAAGGCTACCTCGGAGGAAAGGCCACAATCAGTAATAGGGGTAACTGAGCTGTGAAACACACACAAGGCTTTCTTGCTTGTGTCACTGACACAAGTGATATGTCCTCTGCCACCCACAGATGTTAGTCATTGTAGTGGGTTCAGTGGTGGCTCCCAATAAGACATGTTCATGTTTTAATATGTGTATCTCCCTGTCACAAAATCCCAAGAAAGCAAAATATATTGAAAACTTCTTAGTTGTCAGTTTTTAATAGTAATATTTACTAGGTAAGACTTTTGAAAAAAAACCTAAGGGAATTCTTTCTTTTTTATTTTGTTTTATTGCTTAAAGTATTGCAAAGAGTATTACATATGTCTCCTCCCCTCCCTTTCCCTGCCCCCACCCCCAAGGGAATTCTTTAAATGTGGCCTTACTGGGGAAAAGCTAAGCATGTGGAGGTGAGCTATTCTGAAGCACTGGAGTAGGCCCAATATCTAATGACAGGTGTCCTTGAAGGCAGAGGGAGATTTGACACAGACAGAAGAGTCCCAGTGAAGACAGAGGTAGAGGCTGGAGTGACGCAGCCACAGCCAACCAAGGCCCTGAGCCACCAGCAGCAGGTGGAGGAAGCAGGAAGGAATCTCTCCCCAACTTTCCCCCCACCCAACACACCCCTCCACACACACACACAAGGTGACTGTGGACTTCTGGCCCCAGAACTGAGAGAGAATTGATTCCTGTTGTGTGAAGTCACCAAGGTTGTGGTACTTCGTTGCAATACTCCTAGAAAATGAACAGTTACCACCATGCATTCTCAATGGGGATAGCATGGCCCATTGAATCAGAAAACTGATTCTTGGTTGGAGGGAAGTATGTGAAAAAGTCTTAGATAGTGCAGTGGTTTGTCACCCTCCAAAGAACCACAATACACTAACAAATATACATGTGGTATTAAGTTTTTATTATGACAGAGGTTGGGAACCTTTCTTCTGCCAAGGGCCATTTGGATAGTTATAACATCATTCTCTGGCCATACAAAACTATCAATTTAAAAATTAGTCTGCTCTATTTGGCCAAACATTTAATTAACTCATCCCTAATGTCTTGGCAGGGCTAGACCAAATGATTTCTCAGGTCCTCTAGCTCGACATTCCCTGATTTATGGGGGCAGAGAGGAAAAGTAGAATTAGAAGGGGGGAAAAATGAAAGCCTCCTTAAGGGGATGGTGTTTTTTAAAAGTTAAGAATCACCACCCACTGCACATACATCATGGACTCAGCATTAATTTCACTCTTTTTTAAAAAAAATTTTTTATTGATTTCAAAGAGGAAGGAAGAAGTAGAGATAGAAACATCAATGATGAAAGATTACCATTGATTGGCTGCCTCCTGCATGCCCCCTACTGGGGATCAAGCCTGTAACCCAGGCATGTGTCCTGACTGGGACTCAAGCTGGCTTCCCTCTTGACAGAACTTGTAGCTTTTGTCCAAAACCCATTGTCAGAGCATTTGATGATGATTAACTTGTATAGAAACATGAACCAAAACCTTCCAAACAACCATGGAGGATCATTGCATTCTTTTCACAGGTGGCGGAAGCACTGCGAGTGTGGAGAGGCTCCACCTCCCATGTCCACACTGTCAGCAGTGGTGGCATCATTGTGTTGGTATTGTTGGTACTTCACCTTGAATTCATCAACATTGACCTTTTCAAAGCTTGTAAATATGATTTTTAAAAACAACTCAGTGCTGCCACCTTAGCTTTGGCGGAAAGGCCCAGAGCTCCCCTGGTTGATGTAGCCTGGCCAAGAATAGGGGTGCAGCCTGAGGATCTGTTGGAGGAGGATGGGATGCGGCCCTTAGCAGGGGTTGTGGCGGGTCAGGAGCATGAGGTTAAGGAGGGAGGGATCATGGGGCACTCTCTATGGGCCTCTCCTGGGTGATGGAGGGCCCAGGCCAGCAAGTCAGCCTGCTGCCATCCTGGCGAATGAATGAAGGGGGTGTGACATGGGGCTCCAGTTCCTGGAGGCTGAACCTCTAGTCCTCTAGAGCACCAGTTGGAAGCCATTTCACTTTTTTTGCAATGGACTTCTCTGTGTCCTCACCTAACAGCTCTTGCTGGTGCCCCAAACCCTTAGAGATAACCACATTGCAGTATAACATTTTAAAAAGACAGTTTTTATCAAATTAGTTGTCGGTTGTCAGTGTGTCTAAAAGTCAATTTTAAAAATCTTACAAAAATTAGCTCTTTCTCCCTAGAACCTAATCTTTTTCATTCCAAGGACCTCTATGTAATAATCGTCATATTTTGTCCTAACCAGTTTGGCTCAGTGGCTAGAGCATCGGCCTGCGGACTCAAGGGTCCCAGGTTCGATTCTGGTCAAGGGCATGTACCTTGGTTGCGGGCACATCCCCAGTGGGGAGTGTGCAGGAGGCAGCTGATCGATGTTTCTCTCTCATCGATGTTTCTAACTCTCTATCCCTCTCCCTCCCTCTCTGTAAAAAATCAATAAAATATATTAAAAAATAATTGTCATATTTTTTATATACTCAGTTAATGAACTAGGAAGACCCCAAATGCATTAACCAGCGGCTTGCGATAACTCCAATGTCCATCAGGGGGCACTAGCGGACATGTTTTAAACCAGGAGTCTACAGGCCAGTACACAATCAGCTTGAGGATGTGTCTTCTAATAACTTGGTTTGCTGACAGCTCTCCCTGAACCACTAATATAAAGAAATTAAATAACTGTCCTGGAGAGATCTGCGGGATAAAAGAAAAGCATAGACCTTAGAAATCTGAAGACACGATTCCAGTCCTGCCTCTGCGTGTGTCCGCTGGGCCTTCCTGGCAAATGATCGACTTCAAGTTGCAGTACCAGGCATCCCAATAACCCACACCCTGCCTTCCTCATAGATGGAGCCACCCCACCAGGGTGATGTTTGTTCGCTTATTCACCATGTAAAGGGAGGAGGAGAACTTGTAATTCCATCAATTCCCACGTGTTGAGAGGCGAGGTCACGTCTTTCCCTGGAGCCCCGTCAGCGCCGCCCTGGCCCTGCTGTGCCCGGCTCTCTCTCCCTCCGCTGCCCTGACGCACGAGGGCGCCCGAAGCCCACTTGACCAGATGCCTGGGGACCAGGGCTTCCAGATCGCAGCCTGGCCCCTGCGGAGCCGCAGTGAGCCACGGTGAGGTCACCCAGCACAGCTGAGAACTATTTCAAGGAAACAGGTGGTAGCTCTGGCCTCTGCCAGGGCGACCTCAGAGCCTAGCATAGATGCCTCTGTGGTGGGGAGACGGGAGTGCAGGGTGGCCCCTGTCCTCAGGAGCCTGCAGATATCACCTCCTCTCAGAAGGGCGGCACTCAGTCTCCGGGAGGGTTAGAAGTCTTGTGCAGAGGGATGGGGTGGGGGTTGCACACCAGATCTGCACAATCGGGCTCCCTAGATGGGGCTCAGGGGCCAGCATTTGAAAGCTTCCCGGGGATCGCAATATGCAGGCAAGGTCAAGACCACCGGTCTCACCCTTGCAACTAGTCCCTGGAGCGGTAGCGCCCCTTGGAAGTTGGCTACAAATGCAGAATCTCAGGCCCCCTGGCCCCAGGGAATAGAATTGCGTTTCACAGGATCCCAGGGTTCCGAAGCACTGCCTGCCAGAGCTGGGAGATAAGCCCACGGGCAAGGGGGGAGGGGGTTGCAGAGGGGTGCGATGCTAGCAAAGCCCTTGACTGCTATGTGCCCCCGAGCTCCCTCTCGGAGCCTCATTATCCTCGCTGGTGTATGAGAAAGATCATAAACACTCCTCTTGAACTGTCGTGACACCGGTGAAGTGACTGGTCCTTAGCACTCAGCTCCTGGTTTACTAGAACCGAACTGTTTTTACTCCTGAAACACCACCTGCTAGGCCGGCCAGCCTGGGGTGAGCATACGGCCATGCTTCTTGTCCAGCGCATCCCCCAGCCCTCCAGCTTCTCTCCAGGGGGTTGGGCAAGGGGAGCAGAGAGCCCTCGCTCAATCCAGATGGTCTCTGATCCCAGAGTTGTTTTTCCTGGGGAAATCATGCGATTGCACCATCACTAGGAAAAGAAAAACAATGAAAGGGAGTCGGTTCTCGTGATGGCCATAGAAGCTGCAAATGTGGAGTGTTTCTGTGCCAGCTGGCCAGGAGAAGGCCTTGGGGGAGGGCGGGCCGGGTCCCGGCGCGTCTGGGCGTCAGCATTGCTGATTAACCTCGGATGGAGGGCCTGGGAAGCTGTGCGAAGGCCTCCCCTGCTTCCGGGAATGAGACGCAGATAATGACAAGCGGTAGACAATACGTGTAAGCAGTGCTGTGCTTTCCAGGGTCCACAGGTCCCTCCAACGATAGGACTGTTTTGTTTGGTTTTTTTTTTTAAGCCCTTTTCATTCACTTAAACATTAATTGAGCATTTTCTAAATGCCAGGCATTGTACTCTTATCTCATGTAATCATTCAAGTTTCCCCTTGAGGCTGGTACTATCCTCACTCTGCAGGTGATAAAATAGGCTCCGAGTGATTTGGGTGGAAGCCGAACAGCTGTTGAATGACGGAATTGGGATCCAGACGGTGCCTGTCCCAGGTCCAAACCTACCCTCATAGCTTCTCCCACCCCAGGGGACCGCAGCTCTCTCCAGTTAAAGATGGTCTTGTTGTTCTCGGTGTTTTTTCCCTCCCCTAATATTTTTCATCTTCTGAGAGGGAGGCCATTAAGTCCCACTGTGAACTCCAGTTTGCAAACCATGAGAGTTTAAGATCATCTCCTGCAGTCTCTGTCACCTTCTATCAAAGACACATTTGCTGAGGATGCCAGGAAATGCACCCATGAGGAACAGGCGAGGGGTCCTGTTTGAGGGAGCGGAGCATGAGAGAAGGAGCCCTGGGCCATGGCAGAGGAGAACGCGTGGTGGTGAGTTTATCATGAATAGTGCTTAGTTCCTAACACTGTGTGCCAGGCACTGTCTGTCCTACACACCTAATACACATGAACTCATTCACTCCTCACAAGAACCCATTTTAGAAAGGAGGAAAGAGGCACAGAGAGCCTCTGTGACTTGCCAAGGGTCTCACAACATTTAAGTGACTGGACCAGGATTCGAACCCAGGCCTCCTGGCTCCTGAACCTGTGCTGTTACCCACCTGCTATGTCATCTCTCAAATGCCAGAAGCTCTAATCCAGTGGTCCTCAACCTTCTGGCCCTTTAAATACAGTTCCTCATGTGGTGACCCAACCGTAAAATTATTTTCGTTGCTACTTTATAACTGTAACGTTGCTGCTGTTATGAATCATAATGTAAATATCTGATATGCAGGATGGTCTCAGGCGACCCCTGTGTAAGGATCATTTGACTGCCAAAGGGGTCACGACCCACAGGTTGAGAACCACTCACTGCAGCCTCTGGCAACTTCACTTTGAAAATGTTTTTTCTCTCACTTGTTTGGAGTGCAGAGAGACCTGCAGCTCTGCTACAAACATCTGTGTAGTAAAATAATTCTATATAATAAAAGAGCATATGCAAATAGACCAAACTGCAGAACTGAACAACCAATCAAAGTATAATATGCTAATGATAAGCTAAGGCTGCTCACTATGACATGCACTGACCACCAGGGGGCAGACAGTTGACCAGTGGACTAATCACTATGACATACACTGACCACCAGGGAGCAGATGCTCCGACCGGTAGGTTAGCTTGCTACTAGGGTCAGGCTGATCAGGACTGAGTGACACGACCTGGAGCCCCCTCCCGCCCCCCCCCCATGGTCCTTCCCCTGCCTGATTGTGCACTGGGGGGTCCCTCAGCCTGGCCTGCACCCACTCGAAATCCGGGATCCCTTGGGGGATGTCAGAGAGCCAGTTTCAGCCTGATCCCGCAGGGAGGGGCCAGATCCCTTTGGGAGGGTGCCAGAGGCAGGGCTCATGAGGCTCTCCTGATCAGGACTGATTGGGCATAAGCCCTCAGCAGGCACAGTGGGGCCAGGATGAGTGGAGCGGCAGATAATGTTGCAGAAGACCAAAGAAATACCAAGCATGCTTCCTAGAGAAAGGAAGGGGCCCCAATTATCAACACTAGTGGACTCCGGGAATAATTTCCAAATCAGAAGAAACATGCAGAGGGCTTCACTTTTTATAAACTTCTAGGGTCTTTGTCTTGCAGATATGGTTCCGCCCCCTTTCACAGGCTACAGGAAGGCCCCCAGGTGTTGGGGATCCCCAGGCCATATCCAAATGATTTGTCCTGGGGCCAGGGATAATGACCTTGGACTGTGGTTTCAACCTGATCCCTGTAGGCCACTCAGAGGGACCCTACCTGGGCACCGGGCCTCTAATAATAATAATGATGATGATAAATATTAGTTATCAAATATCTGAGATGTGCCAGGCACAGTGCTAAAGTCTTCATAGACATCTCCTCCTTCATTGCTCACCAAAACCTCTGATGCAGTGTATTATTATCTCCACGTTATACATGTGGGCCTGGGGCTCAGACCCGGACCCAGGATCACAAGGTTAGGGTCAGCCCCAGGCCTTCCGACAACATTCCAACAGGGCCTTTTTATCTTGGGATGTTGTTTCCCTTTCCTCTTCTTTTGTTTTCTTATCTGACAAATGGACTAATAGAAATAACTAATTTATGTGTATAATTGTGTAGATTAAAAGGATTCTCGGAGGTATGATCTCATTTGAATCTCACAGCAACCTGATCAAGGTAAGATAACACATCTTCCAACCAGATCTTCTCTAGGTTCTCATCACTGTGTTCCTGGTACGTGACCTCTTTCCGCACTGGTCACACCCCTGCCTGCCCTATTCTGCCACCTGTGGTCTCTATCACACAGGCATGCCCATCCCTCATCTTCACAGCTGATGGCTGACCTGGGAGAGCGTGATGTCACCGCATCAGTCAGTGGAAGGAGAGGAAGGACATGAACCAGAAGAGCCTGCTGGCATTATGGAGCAAAGGGCTGGAAAGCTCATGGGTAGGGG
The DNA here is from genome assembly GCA_004026665.1 of Murina feae. Lineage (NCBI taxonomy): Eukaryota > Metazoa > Chordata > Mammalia > Chiroptera > Vespertilionidae > Murina > Murina feae. The sequence continues at coordinate 38,111 of PVJC01003225.1, forward strand.
GAGGGAGGGGTGCTGGGGTAACTGCACAGAGTAGAGGACTTCTGCCCAGGTGTGCGCAGCTGTGTTCCTTGCTCTGTGCTTCCCGTGAACCTTCTGCATATCTAAGCCACACTTGGTAGAACAATTCCTGAGCCTCTTCACGAGGCTCTGAGCTGTTCAGTGTGACCCTGTCTTTCTTTTCACCCACAAAATGTTCTGGCACAAAATATCCATTTGACAACAAATGAGTCTTGCTCTGGGGGCACCACATTACAGAAAGTTTAGAATGCCATTACCTTCTACCAATATCAAGTTCAGTGAAAGGTCATGGGAGGGAAAGATCAACATAAACGGGGTGGGGGGAGCGGACTGAAGGAATTAATGACATTAAGAGGATTGAGTTGGAAACAGGAAATCTAAATAAAGATTCTTCGACATCAATTCAGCATCTGATCAGCAAGATCTCCCACTTGGAAGCGTATATGATACGTGAGAGGGGGATGTGGGAGGGGAGAAGGAAAGGAGCCAGGTCCTTGCAGGGAATCTCTCTTGTTCCTTCTTCTTTTCAACTGCATCAAGACCAACCCTTTGGGAGATTAAAAATGGCGGCAGAGTAGGAGGGTGCTGCATGGACATGCTCCCAGGAATAAGCTGGAGTTACAACTGAAATATGGAAAGCCTTCTTGAATAATCAGTGAAAAACTCACAGGAGAGAACCCTGATATCCAAGGACTGAAGGTAGAGACCTCACAGAGACTGGTAGAAGGGGAGGAGGCACAATAGGGCTGGCCGGGCACCCACAGACAGCAACTGAAGTCCCAAAGAGATATCTCCTGCACTAGTGATTGAAAGGTATAGAGGAGCTACCTAAAACATAGTCACAAAACCAACCAGACAACCAAAATGAGGAAACAAAGAAACAATCCCCAAATGAAAGAATTAGTGAAAGAAGAGATAAATGAAGCAGAGATAAGAAATTTATCTGAAACAGTTCAGAATAATGATGTTAAAAATGCTCAGCAGTATGAAAAAAAGATACAGTAACTATGAAAAAAGAACAGTCTGAGATAAAGAATAACATAACACAAATAAAGGACACATTGGAATGCAGATTAGGGGAAGCTGAGGTGAATCGGTGAATTAGAAAACAGAGTTGAAAATATTACTCAATTTGAGAACCAAAAAGAAAAAACAATTAAAAAACAGGAGGACAGCTTAAGGGAGCTGTGGGACAATGTGAACCATAACAATATTAGAATAGTAGGTGTGCCAGAAGAGGCAGAAAGGGAGAAAGGAATAGAGAATGTGTTTGAAGAAGTAATGGTAGAAAACTTCCCTAACTCAGTAAAGGAAAAGTCACACAAGTTCAGGAGCAAAGAGAACCCCAAACAAGAAGAACCCAAACAGACCCATGCCCAGATGCATCATAATTAAAATGACAAAAATTGGAGATAAAGAGAGAATCTTAAAAGCAGCAAGAGAAAAGAAAATTGTTACCTTCGAAGGAGTCCCCATAAGGCAAACACCTGATTTCTCATCAGAAACTCTACAGGCCAGAAGGGAATGACATGAAGTACTCCAGATTATGGAAAGCAAGGATCTGAGACCAAGATTACTATATCCAGCAAGGTTATCATTCAAAATAGATGGTCAAATAAAGAGCTTCCCAGACCAAAAAAGGCTAAAGGAGGTCATCACCATCAAGGCAGCATTACAAGAAATGTTAAAGGGATTGCTGTAAGAGGTTGCTAAGTGGAAGAAACAGAGAGAGAAATCTAGCCATACAGAATCAAAATGGCTATAAATAAATACCTCTCAACAATAACCCTAAATGTAAATGGATTAAATGCTCCAATAAAAAGGTCTAGGATAGCTGAATGGGTACAAAAACATGACCCAACTCTATGCTGTCTATAAGAGACCAACCTCAAAACAAAAGACACATACAGGATGAAAGTGAAGGGATGGGGAAAAAATGTCCATGCAAATATAAAAGACAAAAAAACCTGGAGTAGCAATACTCACATCCAACAAAATAGACTTTAAAAGCATCATGCTAAGCGAAATAACCCAGTAGGAGAAAGATAAATATCATATGATCTCATTCATTTGTGGAATATAATAAACAACATAAACTGGTGAACAAACATAGAGCCGGGGGGGGGGGGGGGAAATATACTAGAATATAATAGAAGTAATCCTGTTATTTGCAGATTTTCAATATTTCCTACAACTTATGTGATATCATACTATGTTAGTACAGTTTTGGTAATCTATATATATGAAACCCTAATATGCAAATAGACCGAACGGTGGAACAACCGAACAACAGAACAACCAAACAAGCAGTCACTATGACATGTGCTGACTACCAGGGGGCATGCACAGATCGTGGCAGGCGTCAGCAGCAGGTGACAGAGTGCGAAACATGGTGGGCATCGGCCGCAGCAGGATGGTAGAACAGGTGAGTGGGTGTGCCAGACCAAGGCGGGGCACCGGTTGCTGTCATTGGGGAGAGCCTCCGGTGGTTACTGAAAATTCTTTGCTCCCGTGCTCCAGGCTTGCACTGCTTGTTGGTGCCCAGCACCGGTCCCAATCGCTCAGTGCCATCAGCGGGTGCAAGCAGCAGCTGCTGGCCCAAATCGCCCCAGAGGGCTTCTCCCCCTCCCCCTGCTCCTGAGAGGCAATTGGGGCAGCAGCCACTGTTGCACCTCCTGCTCGCACTGGCCCCATTTATTCCATGCTGTCAGCGAGTGGGAGTGGGGCTGCCAGCAGACAAGGGACCAGGGGTTGTGGTGGGAGGGGTCAGTCGGGGGCTCGGAGGATGGGCCAAGACTCGCCCCTGTGCCCTCTGCAGCCACGCAGCCCACAGTTCCTTTCAAGGCGCACGAATTCGTGCACCGGGCCCCTAGTATTATTATACTTAAAATCCTTTTATTCTTGAAATATTAATGTTTATTGCATGTAATATTATATGTAAGATTTTTCTTAAATAATTGGTGCTTATTGCATGTAACATTATCATATTTAAAATCGTTTTTCTTGAGATAGTAATGTTTATTGCATGTAAAAAATATTTTGAAATAACAGGATACTGAAACATTAAAAAAACAAAAAGACTAACCCTTTGGATTTTGGCCAACATTGTCTGCAATCCTTTCTCTTTCCAGAATTCCACGAAGTGCTGGGTCCATAAATATTTGTGGAATGGGAGCACCTTGCCATAAAGACAAAAGTAAACACTGTATTATTGACACAAGTTCATTAAGAGTTCATAGAACAGGAGAAGGGTGGGAGCAGTGAGATCATATTGAAGAATTTCTAGTGGATTTAGACTTGAGCTGGGCTGTGGGGCATAAAGACATAGACTGTCCCATTCCCATGCTCTACAGTATTTTTTCAAGCTGCCAGTGGAGACTGCTATAGTCCTCTAAGCCAGCAAAAGCTACACTGTATGTAGAGTACCCACTAGCCACACTTGACTATTCAAATTTAAATACAATTTAAAATTCAGTTCTTCACTAACTGCACTGGAGTGGCTAATAGCCCCATGAGCTTGGGGGCTTCCATACTGAATCATTTAAAGAGTATTTCCATCACCACAGACTCTTTCATGGGACAATGCAAATCTGAGGAATAAATCCCCTCTGGGTTGCTGAAGATGGGAGCGTGGCGGGGGGGGGGGGGGGTGTGCAAGGCAACTTTTAAATGTCTTTTGTAGGTTCTTCTGTCCCTCCACACTTTTATACTTTTAGCTACTGCTCTTTAGGATTTAACAAATGTGTCCTTCAATGACGGTTTCCACTCTCTCAGAATGCAGGGTGTGTGTATTTTTACATTTTTTGATTAATTTTAGAGAGAGAGGAAGAGAGAGAGAGAGAGAGAGAGAGAGAGAGATTGTTCCACTTATTTATGCATTCATTGGTTGATTCTTGTATGTGCCTGACTGGAGATGGAACTGAAACCTTGGCATATGGGCATTGGGGATAATGCTCTAACCAACTGATAATTTAAGAGGTAGGGGGGGAAGACCTATAGGAAAGTCGTTACATACCTGCTTTCAAGACATTAGTGCAACCAAAGTCAAATATGAGCTGTGCTATTTATGTCTACTCGTTGTCTACCTAGGTGTTTAGTGGAGACCCTTTTGTGAGGGGTGGAACAGAGTTCTGGTGCCACCCTGATTGACAGTGGTTGTTTTTATTCTTTAGAAAGTTCGGGCAGATGGGAGAAAATGCCAGGAGGAATAAAGACTATGGGAGAAGAAATGGAAGGTGTGAACAAGTTAAATTTCCGACAATCCCTCTCCACTCTCATTTGAACCTCTTCACCGCAGTATGGAGTGGCTAAGTGTGTCTTCCCGATGAAAATCTCTCCATCCTTAGAACTGATACCGCTTGTCCACACGTTTTCCCGGACACGTGGACATCCGTAGGACAGCTGTTTCCTGTATTGCTGGAATTAAAATACGCAAAAAACACTTTGAAAAGTGCCCACAAATAACATGCGCCATAGAAACAGGAGCGTGGTTATTATTATCACCATCATTATTCAGCCTCATTTCCCCAGCAATGAAGATACCATCTTCCTTTCTCACTGTTAAAAATTTGGGAACGTGGTTAGGACCTTGGAGAAGCCGCTTTGCGAGCCCAGGTTGGATCACACAAAAATTGTGCTTAATAGTCCGACGTGAGTCCCCAAACCCAACTTGGCACCCACTGTTTACAAGCCTCTGCCGAGTCCTATGCCCTGTTCATAGTCAAAGCCTCAAAATGAACAGGTAGTCAAAAGCCCAGGGAGGAGTGAAGCCGGAGGAGCAATGATGCCCACAGTTCAGCACTGGCGCGGGGTTCGGGAAGGACTCCCCACCCCGACATCCCCACGCGACTCGCAGAGACGCTTTTCCCCCTCCCGCCTGGGAGGCAGGACCGCGGGCCCGGGGTCCGGACGGGGCTGCGGGTGCAGCCGGGATGCCAGGCTCCGGCGCCAGGGCGCGGGAGTAGGTCTGGCGCGGGGCGCCACCCACGGCTCTCGGCCGCCCAATCAGAGCGTGGCTCGGGAGCGCGCGGGGGCCAATCAGGAGCGGCGGGAGCGGCGCCAGGACCGCGAGCCAGCGGCGGCGCTGCGATCCGGGCGAGCTCGGTGGGAGCCGAGCGCCGGGAGGGGATCCCGGGCCAGCGCGGCCGGCTCGCTGCGGCCACCGTCCGCCGACATTCGGGACCCTGCGGGCGGCGTCACCGGTAACCGCGCCGCGCCCCGCGGAGGGAGGGCGAGCGTGCGGGCGAGGGGGCCCCGCAGGTGGAGCGGGCAGGGGGCGGGCCGGCCGCGGGGTCCTAGCGCCGCGGTGCTTCCCGGGCCCCTCGCACCCGGTGTCTGCTTCGGCAGGTGGCCCAGGGTCCCGGGAGGCGCGGCATTTCCACGCGCCGCGGGCGTCCAGGAGTGGGAGGTGGAGAGGGGAGTCGGTCAGAGGCGGGCGGGGGTGTGGGAGGAGGACCCCCGCGACCCCCGCGTTCACACTCAGACACTGTTTGCCAGCGAGTGTCTTCCCGGACTTCTGGGTCCCGGGACGGTTTCGTTGTCCCGACTGGAGAGGAGACAACAGGTGTCTCCGGAGACGCCCCCCCGCCCCCGGAATCCGGCTTTGGCGGGCCTCCCCAGCGTCGGGGTGTCCCGAGGCAGGACCCCAGCCAGGTCTCTCAGGCGCGCTGCCCGCTGGACAGCGCCCAGCGGCCTCCTGGACCCGCGGACGCCGCGGACCCCGCGTTTGGATGGAGTTTCCTCCGAGCGTTGCCAAGCAATTACCCGGACACCCGCCTCTGGCTGGCTGAAGAGTTGACGATGAGAGTGTGTTTATGAGTGAGTGAGTGTACAGCGTGAGTGTGTGTGTGTGTATGTGTGTGCGCGCGCGTATAGTGTGTGAGTGTACAGACGTCTGTGAGTACACAGTGTGTGTGTGTGTGTGTGGCTGGGCTGGAGATTTGAAGGTGGGAGTGTATTCATGAGTGAGTGAGTACACAGTGTATGTGTGTGTGAGTGTGCAGTGTGTGTGTGTGTGTGTGTGTGTGTGTCTGGCTGGGATGAAGAGTTGACGAGGGGAGTGTGTTTATGAGCGAGTGTGAGTGTACGGGGTGTGTGTGTGAGCCCTTACTGAAAAGGGCCTGCAGGCTGTAAGTGAATCATTAACTGTGGTTTGGGCAGCTACTGGCCGCTGCTTGTCTCTTCATGTCCGTCATGCCCTCTGTGCCTCACTCTCCTGATCTGTAAGGTGGCAATAACGACTGCACCCACATGATAGTGATTGTTCTGAGGATTACAAGAGGCAGCACCTGAAGGACATCGGGCACTGACTGTGCTTAAGTACTCAGTGATTGCTGGCTCTTATTCACTATATGGGGTGGATGGTCTTTTAAAGCGTAAATCGGAGGTGTCTAAACTGGCCCGGTGACCATTTGGAGCTGCAAATAGCTTTCTGCACTTGAAGGGGAAACATGCTATTAATGTTACTGATGGCATCATTGAAGGGCAATGTATCCCTTGAGGGGACTCCACTGGAATGGTACGAGTTAAATGGAGTCCAGCTAGCGTCTTAGAAATCCCCTGTAACACTTGAAAAAATTGATATGAATGTTGTGTGAAGAAATAACATGGTACTTTGTTGAATGCTTGTCTTTTATTAGTGTGGCTGATTTTGGGGGAGAAATTTGAGGGTTCATATACTTTGTCCTTCTCCCTTAAACAAACAATTAAGAGAGAGGGGGGGAGGGGGGGAGAGAGATGCCTAACCACAAAACAAAACTCCAGCAGCTCAGCTCCTGGAAGTCTAAATTGCAGTTGCCACTTTAGGCGGTTTTCACATGTTTGACCTGGGTGGTCTGGTTTCAGTTTTTTGCCACTGCGTCACTTTCCTTTTCTTCTTTAATCTGAAGAATCAGAGAAACATTTGACGCCATTCGTTTTTCTTTTTAAAACCTGAAATATCAAGATGTAACAGACTCTTTTGGAATTCCGAGCCCTCTGCAAACCCAAAGGACCTTCCTTTGAAAAGCTTCCTAGGGCCATGTACTAAGTGGGAATCTTCTTGTCTTGTCACATCACAGTACCCCCATAGCTTGAGACCTGGGAAGGCACAGACAAAATGCCCCAGTTCTCTTAGGGTTTCCAGGGCCTTTCCCAGGAGCCTTAAGAGTAACTGCATCTTCTTAGAGAAATTATCTTCTCAGGGGTAGGAAGCCCACTTCCAGATGCAGATTTTGCAAGTGTTAAATGAGTTCAACAGCTCTTTCAGTTGTTGATATGGAGACTTTTATTCTCTCTACTGGACTTTTACTCTCTCTACTAGAGTGGGAGGATCTGAAAGCTTGCTGCTGGAGGAGGGAGAGAGGGATGGAGGACAGGGAAAGATTGCTCAGGTCAGAGCCCGAGCTGCATCTGGTGAGAGAACTGTCTCTGGCTAATGGTGGGGAGGGGGGGAGGGGAAACCTGGGCAAGTTTGCTTTTCTGAGCCAAAGTCTCCTATTTTTCTTTCTTTCGAAGAAGAGTTGTTGTAAGGAATGGAAAGGCCCTAACATAGATCCAGGGACACAGTTACAGGTCTGTAGCATCCAGAGGAGGTTTTAGAGGTAGGAGTGATCTTTTGTACCTGGGAAATAAAAAGATATTTGATTGAGGGGCTAAAACCTGAACTGAGTATAGAATGCTGAGCCAATCTCTTATGCAGGCAGGAGGAAGGTGGGATTGGAAAGAAGGGTAGAGCCAAGGAGAGAAGACATTCCAGACCAAGAGGATATAGGAGATCAAAAGTATTCTAATAGTTTAGGCTGAATAGTGGCCCCCAAATCTCAGTGGCTTAAAACAGCCAAGGTTCATGTCTCACTTACGCTGGATGTCCAGTGTACATCAGTTGTGGTTCTGCTTCTGATCAGTCTTCATTCTGGAACCACTGAGGCTTAAAAAATAGCTTCTTTCTGGGACAATCTGGATTTTACTTAGGGGAAAGGGAAGAAAGAAAACATGACTGAACATATAGGGCACTTCGAATCTGTCCAGATCTCACTTTAGCTCTCAAGCTATTGGCCAAATAAGTCACATGGCCAAGCCTATAGTCAGTGGCCTGGGACAGTATAATCCTCCTGCAGGAAGTGAGGTATGGCCAAGGAGGAAGGGAAGTACAGAAGAAAACATCGCTGGGGAAGTGGCCCAGAGGCAGATGACCAGAGGCCCGGGTCAGTGTCAGGGATTCGGACTGTATCATATGGGCAGGCAGCAGCCACTGAGGATTTTAAGCCACTGAGGGTTTGAGATCAGATTTAAAAAAAAAAAAAAATACATTTTATTGATTTTACAGAGGAAGGGAGAGAGTGATAGAAACATCAATGATGAGAGAGAATCATTGATTGGCTGCCTCCTGCATGCCCCCCACTGGAGATCGAGCCTGCAACCCAGCCATGTGCCCTTGACCAGAATCGAACCTGGGACCCTTCAGTCCTCAGGCTGACGCTCTATCCATTGAGCCAAACCAGCTAGGGCTTGACATCAGATTTTAAGGCCAAAGGTGAACAGAAGATGCTGAGAGCCTGACCTAACACAGCAGCCTCAAATCTCGCTCATGGTCTGGTCTGCCACATGACTTGACGTTCCGCTATTAGAAAGTGATTTGGTTGACACTTGAGTGGTTTGTCTTGTTTACGAGTCCTCTCCTAAAATGCACATGTTCTCTCATCCTAGAGTCATTCTATACAATAAAAGCATAGTATGCAAATTGTCCCCTCCACCGGGAGTTGTCTGGGAGTTTGACCAGGAGGCCAGGCTAGCAAGAGGAAGGGAGGGAGTACCCGGCCGGCAGCTGGCAGCCGCTGGGGACCCTACCAGTGCACGAATTTTGTGCACTGGGCCTCTAGTTATTTGATAAGATCATCTAAAGCAGCAGTTCTCAAACTTTAGCATGCATCAGAATCACCTGGAGGGCTTGAGAAAATGCAGATGCCTGGGCCTCACCCCCAGAGTTCCAGAATTAGTAGGTCTGGGAAGGGGTCTGGGAATTAGCATTTCTTGGCATGCTCAGGTGATGCTGATACTGCTGGTCCAAGGGCCACACTTTGAAGACTACAGAATAAAAGGGTAAATTGAGACATGGTGGAGGGAGAAACCTGAACAGAGGGCCTTGTGGAAGGGAAAAATCTGGAAGGTCTTGGCAATCTCCATGGGCACATTTGCTGAAGGCTGACTCCGGCCAGAGCAGTGGGCTCTGTAAGAGTGACAGTCCCTAGGTGCACATTAAATTGCAAATGCAATTTTCATCTCAAGGAGATGAAACAGCTTGACTTTATAGACTTTGAGTACAAAGAGAGGAGAGTGCTGCTTTTATCCCCTCCCTTTGTCATTCTGCCCAAGTCCCCATTCTGTCATAGACACACACCCTCTCGCCTGGCTCTGACCTCTCACTCAAGCCTGTCAGCGTAGTCCAATCCTGACCCATCCCATTTCTTGTCGTCCCCGTATTAATTTCTGGAGCTGGGTTAGCCCACCACTGAGTGTATTATTTGGCTGCATTTTAAGAAAGTCAGACCAAGAAATTTCTCACTTCACTTGAGGTCACCTTTGTAATGAAACCAGTATATCATGTGATCATGCAAATTGTAACCAACCCTCTCCCTCACATCCCCCTTCTCTCCTCCAGCCCCTCCCCGCCATGAGAAACCAAAATCGGCCTTGGTTTGGCTTACACCAGTGGGTGGAACAAGTCCCAACAATTCTCTTAACTGTGACTCACCACTTTTGTAATGAGAGAGCATTCCAAGAATGGACATTAAAGGCAAAGTATGTTGGTGTGTCACATAATATGACACAAGAAACAAAACATAGTGAGTGTTTGTTTTCTCCTTACTGTATTTTTCTCAATCCTAGATGTGGCCAAAGTTTGAACTCTACCAGGGTCCAGATAATTAGCGATATGCCTGTCCAGCAGACACTGTATGAATGCATGAAATACTTTCAGGGTCACCATTATTTTGAGTGCTGGCTAGCAGGTTACAATGTTTGTTTCAAGGTGGGGTGAGTGTAAATTGGTCCATTGGGTTGTGCATAGAGTACACTAGGAATTCTACACGTTCAATTTGCATAAAATAAGGCATATCTTGGTGGGCCCAAGCTATAAAATGAAATCAGTGAGATTTGAAAAGATACTTTCCTTGATTGAGATTTGACAGGAAAATGACACTTTAAAGGTGTGCTCTTGGAGACAGGAAAATTCCCTAGGATTCTGTGTGCTGCTGGAGGTGGGTGAGGAGGCTGGGAACCAACGCCATCGTCCTGGAGGCCTGAGGTCAAGGCCATGGATCAGATCTGTTCGTTTTCCTCTGGGTAATTTTGCATGACTTTTCCTCTGCTCCTGCAGGCTGGGCCTTAGTGGTACCTTTTCTTGGTCAATTCTGCCGTGAACTACCATGGTTCCCTCCATCTCAGATCTCTAGGAAACTTGGTCTGAAGTTTCAAAAGATAAAGCAGATAAAACCCTAGACAGGAGTGAGAGCCCTTGAGGGAAAGGACTGTCACTAGCCCGGAGGGATTTGAAATGCTGAACATATTCATTAGTAAGTGTTACACCCTGGCTGGTGTGGCTCGGTGGTTGCATGTTAACCTAAGAACCAGGAGGTCACCGTTTGATTCCTGGTCAGGGTACATTGCTGGATTGTGGGCTAGATCCCTCTCAGGGTGCAGCCTATCAATGAGTCTCTCTCATCATTGATGTTTCTATCATTCGCTCCCTCTCCCTTCCTCTCTCTGAGATCATTAAAAAGGTGTTACAATTTCTGTTAGGTAGCATTTATCTGGCGATTTGATATGTAAGAAATATACATATCAAATCGCCAGATAAATAGTATCCTCTCTATGTGTTTACTAGAGGCCCGGTGCATGAATTTGTGCACAGGTGGGCTCCAGCTGACCCCACATTAACCTGGACTTGTGCTCCCAGGTGGCCTCACTAACAGGTGAGAGATGGTCATTGTCCTTTGTGATGCATAGTCACAATGAGGAGTGTGAAGCTACTTTGCAGATTGTTAATGGCTCAGGAAAATCTTTACAAGGTAGCTTCATGCAAAGGGCGTCGAGCATCTTCTGGTTGCAAGGCCCTGAGGAATTCAGAAAAGTATAATGCTTAGTGTTCTGATACAGCCTCTAATCTGAGAGGAGAAGGTCATAATATTTATGCAAATAAGTAGCAGTTAAATAACATTGTGGCCAACAGTAGGCAAATAATCAAAGGGCACTCTGTTATGAATTCAGAGATGGGGACGCTTTCTTAGATTGTGCTGTGCTGGCAAGGTTCATGGAAGTGCAGGCACCCTGGATTGGAGGGAAGAGTAAGATTTAGGTGGAATAAAGGGTTGTAGGGAATGGACCTACGTTTACTGTGACTCTGATGGTCAGCACAAGCTTGTTCCAGGTCTTTGAGGAGACATCTGGAAGGAAGAGGTCAAGGAGGAAAGAAGGGAAGTCTGAGCCCCCGCCACCCCATGGTTTTATATATCAGAGAGAGAGGAAGAGAAGGGGGGGGGAGGGAGAATGAGATAGAGAAAGAGATATGTGAGAGAGATACATTGATTGGTTGCCTCCCCGACATGTTCTGACCAGACATCAAACCTGAGACCCTTTGGTTCACAGATTATGCTGTAACTACTGAGCACAACAGCCAGGGCATGTCTGAGCTTCTTAAAGTCTTTCTTTCGTGACTGCCATCTGACCATCTAATTGGCATATTCTGCCTGTTTGCCTCACCTGACCAATGAAGCCACTGAGTGATTCATTAGCAGATGAGTAACTCTGGACTCTAATTCGACCTTCTTCACATGTTCCTTTTATTAATAGGAGTGCACTTTGGAACTAATGGTGTCAGACCTCTTTGTAAATAAAATCTAATCTGCCATAAACTCTGTCAGACTGGCAGGCAGTAGGTCTCTTTCCACGTGCAAAATGACCTGGAAAGGTCAAGCACCTGGTTTAAAGTCATGCAGAAGCCCCTGGCACCTCTGCATCCCACCTCTCCTGACATTTGGTGACGCCCAGCTTAAGGGGCTTCACGGGTCTCCATAGGGAGGGTGGCGCTGAGAACTTGGGGCCCCTGGGTTCTAGTTAGGATTTTCCTCTCTTTACATTAGCCCCCACTGAGGCCCTCCACTCTAAGTCCAAAAGGCCCTCGTTACTTTTAATTTGTAGGGGATATAACTACACCTGTCCCTGCAGGCTAAGCCCTGGCTCCCCTTGAAAGAAGGTACCATTTTAGTGCTATGGGTCTGGGCAAGTGCACCATCTGAATGAAATGGCATCAGCAGCCCTTTATGCCCAACGTCAGCTAACATAGAAGGGCTAGCTTTCAGTCGGCCTGAACTTGGAAGTGAGACACTAGAACCTACCACTTTGATAGAATCACTCTATTGGCTGCCTTCCTTTTGAAGTTAGCTAATTACCTACAAAAAAAAAAGTGAAATGAAAACTAGGTTTAATCCTAGTCCGGGCACATGTCTGGGTTGAGGGCTCAATCCCTGGCGGGGGGGCATTGCTGGAGGCAGCCAATCAGTGATTTTCTTTTATCATTGATGTTTGTATCTCTCTCTCCTTTTCTGAAATTATATATATATATATATATATATATATATATATATATATATATATATATATATATATATCTCCTATGTAATAAAAGCCTAATCTTGGCCGGGCTCCTGGCAGGAGTGGGTCCTGGCCATAATAAAAGAAGATCATATCTTAGGTTCATTTATTCACTTAAGGGGGAAGTATGTCTCATGGACAGAGCACGCAGAATGGTTAAGATATCAACTCGGGAGCCAGAATTGTGTGGTCTTGGGCATTATTTAACCTCCCTGTGCCTCAGTTTCTTTACCTAAATTAATGGATAATAATGGTACCTACTTCATAGGGATCTTTCGAGGATTAGGTGAGGTATTTAACTAAATGGGTTCGAAAGCCCTATGAGACCAATGTCTGGAAGAGAAGAAGTGTTGCACCGTGTTTATCAAATCATACATGAAAATAAAGTGTAGGCGGACACTCTTTGTAGGTAGACAGTGTTATGACAGGTGAAGCTCACCTAGTTACTTCAGAAAACATTCTCGCGATGACTTCCATGCAAATGGAATCTTGCTAACCAAAGACCCGGGTCCCTCACCTGGCCTGCGCTCTCTCGAATCCGGGACCCCTCAGGTAGGGTCCCTAGGCCTGGCTGGTGATCAGGGCCTGTGGGACTTTCCTTCCCCTGGCCCCACACCTGCTGCTGCTTGCCATCTGTGTGGCGCTGTCCCTCCCCCACCCCTCGCTACCGGTCACTTCCTTCTGTGGGCCACAGGAGTGGGGTGTGATCTCTTGGCTGGCCTTGGTCTCCCTCTGTTGGGCAATTGATGGGGGGGGGCAGATTGATTGCCTCCCAGAGGGAGGCCCTGCACACCCACCACAGCGCTGCTGGCTGGGTGGCCTGTACCTTCCTCTGTGGGGGCATCATGGGGCCATGGCGGGGGGGCCCCCTGACCAATCACATCGCACCTGCCTTGGCTGGCCTGGCACCAGTGCATGTCATAACATGGTCGTCTGGAAGGTCATCTGGATGGTCGCTCTGCTATTCTGTTGTTCGGTTGATTTACATATTATGCTTTTATTATTATAGATTATTATAGATTACAGGTGACATTCAATATTATATTCATTTCAGGTGCATAGCATAGTGGTTAGACATTAATGTAAATTACAAAGTCAAGTATCCGCCTGGCACCATACAGAGCTGTTACAATATGAGGGAAATTGCCATTTTAATGAATCATATGACGGAAACTTTTGTAAACTGCCTTTTTGTGTCCAGCCAGAGTAGCTCAGTGGTTGAGTGTCGACCAGTGAATCAGGAGGTCACCATTCTATTCCTGGTCAGGGCACATGCCTGGGTTGTGGGCTTGATCCCCAGTATGGGGGTGTGTGGGAGGCAGCAGATCAATGGTTCTCTCTCATCATTGATGTTTCTGTCTCTCCCTCTCCCTTCCTCTCTGAAATCAATAAAAAATATATATTTTTAAAAACCTGCCTTTTTGTAGAATGGACATGAGGACAACAGCTGGGAGGAAGAGGGAAGTCCAGAATGACTTGATATTTTTGACCGGGGCTACTGGGAGGGTAGAGCTGCCATCATCATGGGTGGAGAAGGATTCCGGTGGAGCTGTCTTTTGGGGAAGGAGGGTCGTGGTCCTGGTTTGAATGTGTTAAGTTTGAGAGGCCTGATAGATGATGATGATGATGCTCAGTGGGCAGCCAGGGAGCCAGGTGGGAAATCAGGCTAGAAGCATCCTTGCGGTGGGCCTCTTCATCAACATGATTTACAGCTGTGAAGAAGGAAAGTAGACAGGCAAGCGGGAGAGTCCTGGACTGGACCAGGGCAGCCCAGCTCCTGGGGAAAAGCCAGGCCAGCTCTAGGTTGTTCGTCTCGCTTTGCAGGTATAAAATGAGTGTGGAGCTGTCAGTGCTGATCTTTGGTTAGCTATCATTTGACCTCTCTAATGTTTAGGCTTCAGTCAAGAGACCAGGATCCGATACCACTTGACCTCTTCCTAACTCTGTGACCTCGGACAAGCTACTTACTCTCTGAGACTCAGTTTCCTTATCTTGAGGTGGGAACTGGTAATAAAAATGCCCATTTCAGAGGTTTGAGGGTTTGACGAGAGCAGCTGTGTTCATCACAGGATGCTGTTCTTGTCTTATCGCTGTGAAGTCCCCACAGCTCTTGTCAGTATCTGCGAAGGGAGGAGTGGTGACAGCTCACACATTCTCAAGTCCTTTGAATTTTCCCTGAACTGGAAACCACATTTTAATTCAGCCCCCACTGCTACTGTTTTCCTTCTTTTTATTAAAAATAAAGGACAGAGGTCAAGGAGATACTGTAATAAATTCCACACACATGCGCCAGCTACTTACGCTTCCTCTGGAATTGAAACTCGACATCCAGAGATCAAGTCTGGCCCCTGTGTGTGGCAGTTGGGACACGAATACAGATGTACACGCTTTCAGAGACCTGAGAGCTGAAATGCAGAAAAAATGGGTACCCCCGGCAATGACCATGTGCCCATACTACATACACCACGACGCACCAGGTCAGAAGGGCCTCAATTCTTTTCTAATTGGCTGATCCTCCCCCACTGCTTTAAATTCAAGTTTTACACTTGGCTGGAAAATGTATCTAAGACCGTTGGTTTCACTCAGCAAATAATATGCTTCTGAGTTTTTTTTTTTTTTTAAATCCCTCTCTCAAAGCTAAAGAAGAATCCAGAAATATGGACACACTCAAATTCTGAGGTCTGTTTTCTCAATTCTCTAATTAGTACGTCTGCCTTGTTTGCATTTGTGGTTTAAGTGCTTTGAATTTGTGGCTTTTCTGTTTTGCAAGAGTTACCGTCAGGGAGAGGTCTACCAAAAGAAACACAACGATTAGTGGTGGCAGCGCCAAATATATGTAGCGGTGTGGTTGGTTTCCCAATCCCTGCGGGAAGCCGTCTCCAGACGGAGGTGGTGATGTGAGGATTGAAGGCAAACATGAGAAATATACCCAAGCAGACAAATGAATAGGAAAGAGCTTCCAGTGAGTTTCTCTCTGTTGTTTCAGGTTGAGGAAGTAAAGAGAACCGGGCATAAACTGTGGGAAATTTCCATCAGTGGGGCAAGAACAATAGCCTAACTAATCCTCAACCCCAAGGTGAGAGCCTGTCCCATTTGTCTGTGGTGACAGCCTCCTGCCCTCCTCCCTTCTCCCCCTCCCCCTCTCCAAAGGAGCACCTCACCCTTAAACAATAGCAGTGTCCCTGGGAAGCTGAAAAGGTACATGCAAAGGGAATTTTTAGAAATCCAATCCTTTCAAAAGCACATCAGTGGTTGTGCTTTTCTGTATTTTCCAAGTTTCCTTAGTGAGAATGTATACCTTTTGTAATTCAAATATATATGCAAGTACTATTAGAAAAATAAATTTAAAAGAAGGAAATACACTTAGGTGTGTGTGGATGGGTGACTTGTCACCATTTAAAGGTGCCGAGTAGCTCACATTTAGAAAATAATAATTTGAGGATTATTTTGTGCTACAAGTCGTAGCACTCCCTAACATATCTGCTCTCTAAATGTACAATCTATAAAGAAGTACCCAGTGTCAAAGTGCCTGTCACCCATCAAAACCCAGGACCCTGCCCAGCCCGTGTGGTTCAGTAGTTGAGCATTGACCTATGAACCAGGAGGTCACAATTCCATTCCTGGTGAGGGCACATGCCTGGATTTCGGGCTTCATCCCCAGTGTGGGGCTGCAGGAGACAGCTGGCCAGTGATGCTCTCTCATCATTGATTTTTCTGTCTCTTTCTCTCTCCCTCTCCCTCTCCCTTCCTCTCTGGAATCAATAAAAATATATTACAAAAACAAAACAAAACAAAAACCCAGGACCCCACTCTACGAAAGCAGAGTAAGCCCTCAGTCAACACATACTTATTCCACGCTCATGCTGTGCCAAGCCCACCCAGTAAGTCCTGTTCCTGGCCCTTGTTCCTGGCAGTTGGAGACACCCTAGTGACCTGCCTTTGGTCAGCAGTCACGAACTCGGGATGTTTCTTGTTTGTGAGGAGCCGACTTCACAGCTGCAGCCCTGAGGCCCATGGTGGTGTTGCAGTGTCTGCTGGGTTGTTCGGGTTGTATGTTTGTGTGTGTGTTTTGTTGGGAGAGGATGGTGAAGGGATTCTTCGAAAAGGGAAGGAGATATCCTCTGCAGTTCTGAAAACGGAAATGAGGAATTATCAGCTCAGGGTCAGCAGAAGCCACAGCGCCTGGCTTCCTTCAGCTCCTCTCCTCTGGGATGGCTCTGTTTTGTTTGGAAAGATCTGAGCGTGACAGGAGCTAGATAAATTGTTCTAGGGGGGAGCTTTCACCGTGGAGTCCAGAGGTCCGTAGGGGATTTATGGAGAGACTTTGGGAATGGCATCTGTGAAGCACTTAAAATGATTGTGAATACTGTTGCCTGTATGTGTATTTTCCCAGAGAAGAGGTCTCTGGCTTAAATTATATCCCGAAGAATCCAGAGATTCATGCATGTTAAAATACTATTCAGAACCAGTTCTACCTGGCTGATGTTGCTCAGTGGTTAAGGGATGACCTATGCACCAGGAGGTCAGGGCACATGCCTGGGTTTTGGGCTTGACCCCCAGTCAGGAGGCAGCCGATCAATGATTCTCTTTGATCATTGATGTTTCCCTCTCTCCCTCTCCCTCTCTGAAATCAATAAAAATGTACATATTTTTTAAAAGAACCATCTATAGCAAGTTTGGCTCAGTGGATAGAATATTGGCCTGTGGACTGAAGGGTCCTGGGTTTGATTCCGGTCAAGGGCACGTACCTCAGTTGTGGGCTCGATCCCCAGCCCTGGTCAGGGAGCACATGCAGAGGCAACCAGTCCATGTGTCTCTCTCACATCGATGTTTCTCTCTGTGTGTCTCTCCCTCTCTCTTCCACCCTCTTAAAATCAAGGGACAAATATCCTCAGGTGAGGATTAACAAACAAAGAACCAGTTCTGGAGAAGGTGTTCAATTCGGAGTTGTGCATCTAGGCCTTGGCCCTAACTGAGAGCTCTTTCTGATGCATGTCGTGTGTATGTAGTGGAAGTATCTGTGTAAATGCGTAAACCATCTAGGGCACCCACAAAAGTCCATGTTGCAGGAGGATGAAGAAGGTTTCACTTCTCAGAGTGCTGGAAAGATAGAAACGCCCAATCCCTGCACTTCTGTCCAACTCTTCCTATTCTCCTTCCTCTCAGTTGTCCTTGAGCCTCAGCAGAACTCCCGTAACTCTGTATTACCTGAACAGTTCACTGTTGAATTGAACACTAATACCTCTTTTTCCTGATCTTCCACTAGTTCTAAGCAAACCAGGTTGATTTTCCCTGCAGTGGAAGGTTGAGTTTGGCCCAGGTATCCATGATGATGACAAGAGAAGCGTTTCTGCTGAACTTCTGAGCATCTATTTATCCTGTGCCCAACACATTAATGTTGACCCTCCCACATTCATTTCTTCTTTCTCCTCATATTAAACATTCCCTCTGGATAACCTAGTCCAAAATCACATCTACTAATAACCTGTCAGTCTGTATTAGCAACACTCTTCTCTTTTCTTCTGAGCTCTTTATCTGTTTAACAGGGCCCACAGACTTTTCTCACAGGCCCATCAACATGCTCATCATATCACTACCTCACCTCAGACATTCTCCCCCTTGAAGTTCTTATCTCGTTGAACGACTTTAACATCTGCCCAGTTTTCCAAGGATCTTTTTCATCCACCCATCACATCACTACTCCCTTGATCTCAATGAGCCCCAAATAGTCTTTATCCCCAGTCTTGATGGTCTTACATCTTAAATGGCTCATTAAAAAACCCTCCTCTTTACCCCTCATCTTGTGGTGCCTGATCACTATATTTAGTAGCAGGTCTTCCCAGCTCCCAGTCCCCTTCCTCATTGCTTCCAGAATGGTCCTTCTAAAATGCATGTTATTTCTGCCCAGTTGGCTTGGCTCAGTGGTTGAGTGCCAGCCTATGAACCAGGTCATGGTTTGAATTCCGGTCAGGGATTCTCTCTCCTCTCTCTCTCTCTCTCTCTCTCTCTGTCTCTCTCTCTCTCTCTCTTCCTCTCTGAAATCAATAAACATATATTAAAAAAATAAAATAAAATGCATGTTATTTTCTTACTTAAAATTGTTTAATTGATCTCCTTAATTCGGTCTTTAACACAAAACTCAACCTTCTTGGCATAGCCTACAAGGTCCTGCCTGACCTGACTCCTAACCTTCCTCACCTCCTTCTGGCTCATTGCTTCAATCAAACTGAATTACCTATAGTTCAGAAAACACAACGTGCTTTCATTCATCCTAGTCTTTGTTTGAACATATTACATTTTGTTACAGCTGTTTTGCTTGGGGGCTTTATAAAAAACTACTACACTTCTCGGTCATGTACAAAACAAACATCCTTTTTCTAGCTCTGCATCACCCATCTCTTCCTCCTCCTCCATTCTTAACAGGAACCCTGTATCTCAGGCCATCTGTGAATTTGAACCTATTTCTTAGCCCCGCCTTCCCTTTATACCTTGTCTCTAGATAAACCTTCCTCTTACCTCTAGTTCCTATCCTATCTCACACTCCAGGGCTGTTGAGGTCTGTGATGGTTGATGTTTTAGAATGGGGTTAGGTGGTGGGGAGGTCTGGGGATGGATAAAAAAGTCAGGCATGTCTGTTGTGCACACTTTCTGGTAAGAAACAATGGTTTTGCATATTAACTGTTTAAACATGGCTAAATAAAATGACACCCTCTAATTGACCCTATTGTATTGTCTTGTTTTGTTCTTACTATAGATGTCATACTGCCAGCTTAGAATGTCCTTTATCCCTGTCCCAAACTAATTTCTGTTCACCTTTCAAGCCCCTGCCCAGATATCACCTTTGCTGACCTCAGGATTGGGCTAGGTGTCACTCCTCTGTGCCAATGACACTGCAGCGTTTCTCTAAAGAAGCGGGATCACACAGTATAGGGATTGTCTGTTTATTTGCTTGTCTCCCTCAAGGCAGGGTCTGGGTCTGAGTCCTCTTTCTAGTCCTGGAATTTCACTAAAACATGCCTAACTATGGGAGATGTTCAGTAAATGCATGATAAAAAGCTTTTATGGAAGTAGTGTCTACTGCTAGGTGTTTTATTTTGTTGGAGAATGTGTGAAGACCACATAGAGTTTGAGACAAGTGAAATCTGCTTTTCCTCCTTTGGGTATTTTCAATATATTTGCAAATAAGTCTATCAATTCCAAACCAATAAATTTGTGGACACAAAAGCAAAATGTTTTGCAACTTTGCCGTGGTCATTCAGAGAATTTGTGACAGGAAAGATCCCAGGAAATAGCCTCTTGCCCTTCCTCTCACGTGAGTTTCAACGCATGCCAGGTGAATGGAAAAGTCCTTCCTCCATGGAAGCTTGTAATGAGGATTAACATTGTGTATGCTGGTCATTTTTTGCCTTCTTTTCAAAGCTGTACTAATAGCTGCTTTACTCTATTCCACCAATTCTTGTTGCTTTCCTCCTGTGTAGCTGGCCCTGACCTTGAGAAGGGCATGGTCATCCCTCAAGGAGCTAACCCTCCAGTTAACATTCTTAAGGGTCAGCACTGACCATCCAAGCCCCCATAAGTCTTGTTACAGCATTTAACACTAGAGAAACCTACCTTGAAATTCTCTCTTGCTTTCATGACCCTGGAGGCCTCTGGTTTTTCTGTTTCTCTAACTGTCTGGCTCTCTCACTTTGGGACCCCCAATTTTTTCTTTACATCTCTCCCCTTTCCCATAGGTAGGCATGCTCCAAGAGTCAGACGTCTTCTTTAGTCTATCTTTTCACTTCCTCTGTTGATAGCCTATTCATTCTCTTGGCTTTATATCAACCCTCCCCCCATTTTTACCTCTAATTAGATCCCAAATCTACATATACTACATCCACCCTCTTTCCCCCAATCCTTGAATCTCATCATTTCCCAAATTAAAACTCACTTTTTATCCCTACTTCCAATTAAGTCCACATTTCTAGTGTCCTTAGGATGTTTAGTGGGACCATCTCTGCCCTCTGTCCAGCTCTCCTTCTCCTAATCACCCCAGCTTAATTGCTATTTCCTATCCCTGTTGTTTCTTTTATTCTGTTGAAGGAAGAACAAGCTCAAGGATTCGTATGGCGATAGGTGTTTATTTTCATCTTTCCCAGTCAAGTTTTCCCCTGAACATTTGACATTTTCCTGCTTTTTCCTTAAATATGGGTGGTGGGGTGGGAGGACGTGTGTTGTTGCGGGGCTGCTGGATTGCACAGCTCCAAGAGCAGCATTCAGGTAAGGGGCACACCCCCATTCCATCAGTGTGAGTGACACCTCCTGGAGTTGTGCAGCAGGTGCTGAGGGAGTGTTGGTGTAAGCCGATGGAGTGTGGGTAAAGGTTACTGGGAGTGAGGCACTGAAGACTGGTGTGGCAGGGGAGTTGGCAGTTCAACCCAAGAGGAAAGTTCTATTTCTTTGAAAGAAGGAAGGACAGGGAAATTGTTTTTCTCTTTCTCATCTGCCTGGGAGAATAAAGCTCTGTGTTTTCCAGACAAATCTACGTTGAGCTAACTTTATAGTAGAGCCACCCCCTCAAGCTTGAGATCTGTGGCCTAGAGCTCTGTTCATTTCCTTGTGATTCTTGATATAGGGAGCATTGGCAGGAGCCTCTAAAATGAGTTGTCATGTTCCTGCAGCTGTACTGATAAATGTGGATGGTCTCAGGCTCTCTCGTCACCATTAGACTCCTTTAGATGTGGTTTCTATATGGTTTCTGTGTGGTTTCTATATGGTTTCACAGTGCTGGTCACACTGCTGCCTACCATTTACTGAAACCGCCCAGGCGACTTGGATACATCAGCAGTGGGACCCCTTGGCTGGTGCCTGTAGCAGTGATGTCCGCTGTGCAGGGACCCTCACAGCACCCAACCAGGCACACTGCTGCCTTCAGTGGCTGTGCAGTGCACTCTACACAGATACTGCTCACATAGATGACCATGCAGATGGGCTCCCAAAGCTGTCCAATGTGGTGTCCTTGGCCTCCAGGACCTTCTCTCACAAAGCTTTTCCAAGCCAACTAATGCCTGGCATCCTGCCGGCCAGGCCTTTTGCTGCCTCAGACTGAAGCTCACACTACTACTTCCTTTTTACCCCCAAAATTTCTGAGATCTCCCCCTTTCTTCCACTTTCACTTCCTGAATGCCATGACCCCAGGAATGAAATCAGCAAGTTCTTGCCTTGTTTCTTTTACCAGGCTAACTCCTACTCATTCTTTTTTTAGTGGAAGTAATAATGGTAGTAGATAGCGTTAACAGAGCACTTATTCTTCACTGTGCTAAAAGTCTCCCGTGCAGCATTTTTCTCATCCTCACAGGAATCTCTGAAACTATTAGGTGAAACTCATGATTGGAGGGTTTAGGAGACATTCCATAGTTACAGATAACAATGGTGAGGGTCTTGGCCTGCCTGACTGCAGAGCTTGGTGCTCTGAATCAGTGTGGTGTTCATTTTCCTACGACCAAGGTTATCTACAGCCTCCTCCAGGAAGCCTCCCTGGGCTCCTCTACCCGGCCCCTGGTTCATCCTCTGTAGTAACCTATGTTGTCATTTAAGTCCAGGGCCTCTTAGAGGTGGTGGAGATCGATGTTCCTTCCCTTTTCTGTTAGTTGGTTAAATGACTGAGGCAATGACTTGTTTGAGGACAGTCTCCAAAGTCAGAATGATTTTGGTTGGACTCCCAGCTCTACCACTTGTTAGTCTCTAACTTGGATCAAGTTACTTAACCTCTCTGGCCTCAGCTTTTGTTGTCTTTAAAATGGTGGTATGACTAATATTACCTCCCTCAGAAGGCTGATGGGAGAAGCAAAGGAGAGGATGTGCCTCATTATGGAATGACAAAGTGAGCCTCCACATGCATCGTGCGGGGAGCCCAGGGCAGGGAGGAAGGGAGGGAAGCCTGTGGACATCATCATTAATAAAGCAAGAGCTACTCCAGCTGCTTCCCCTCCCGTGCCTTTGCCTTCCTGACTAATCACAGAGACAGTGATTCCTAGCCCCAGGAGCATCTCCAAAGCACCCAACTGTTCTAAGGGGCCCGTCCCTTTCCACATTCTGCTGCTTGGTTGACAGCAACGTGCAGACTTTGTCTTTCGAATAATGCCCTGCAGTCCGCAGAGCACTCTCACCCACATTATCTCATTTAATAATTATTCAGAGTTGTAAGATTGCCTGTAGTTTCAGGAAATCCCTGCCCTTGTTGTGACATGACTTGTACCTCCCCTCTCCTGCTGACAGTTATCACCTATGATATTTGCTCCTATCTATACTGAGTTCCTGAGCAGCATATTAAAAAAAAAATTTTTTTTTTCAAGTCTAGAATTCGAAGACTCTCATTTCACACTCTTCCTGTTTCCAAGTGAGTGGCCTTGTTGGTTCAGGGCCTCTGCCTTGGATTGAAGGACAGAACATGACAGCACTCACTAACCAGGAATCTCTTCTCTTTTCGGTTCATTTAAGTCATAGGGTCCTAGGACTTGAATGGAGCCTCATAGTGACGGCTGCCCCCACATGGACCAGGCGCCTGTGTGAGAGCATCGGCCATTCCCTTTTTTGCTATATAGGTGACCAGATTCATTCTGTAGAATGATGACTTCCCAATTTGCATCTCCAGCCTTGGGCGCCCGACTCCCATGTCCAGATGCTTAGTTAACATCGCACTTGGATGTCTCAGAAGCATCCTTTTTAAAAGCATCATATTTAAAAAGAAATGCTGAAAAGAAGGAAAGAAAAAAAAAAGTTAAGAAGAAATGTTTATTTTACCCCTAAATTTTGACTCGTTTCCTCCACCCCAGTCAATGGCAGCATTGTTTACTCAGTCGGCACTGTTCCACCTTTGCCCTTCCTCCATATGGTATCATCCATCAGTAGATCCTATAGATCCTACCACCAAAATATAAATTTAGGTACCTCCTCTTCTATGCCTCTGTTGCCCCATCCTGATTCCAGACACTGTCATCTTTTTTTTTTCCTGAAAGACATAAACTATTTTAATTTTTAATGTTTCTAATATTTTAAATTACAATGTAGTAAGTAATATTCATTGTATGATTTTTAAAATTTATCTATTTCTCAAGCCCTAATATCAACAGTAAGAATTTTTAATGTTTTGGCAACAAGTTTTAAAGGGCACAGAACAGTCATATTTTTCCCTTTGATTATGACGATTGCGTTACATAACTTAAGCTTGCATAGTCTTTTTTTTAGAGAATAATTTTTAAATATATTTTACTGATTTTTTACAGAGAGGAAGGGAGAGGGATAGAGAGCTAGAAACATAGATGAGAGAAAAACATCTATCAGCTGCCCCCTGCACACTCCCCACTGGGCATGTGCCCGCAACCGAGGTACATGCCCTTGACTGGAATTGAACCTGGGACCCTTGAGTCCACAGACCGACGCTCTTTCCACTGAGCCAAACCGGTTAGGGCTAGAGAATAATTTTTAAAATTTTTGTTAAAATGCATATAATGTAAAGCTTACCATTTTAACCATTTTTAAGTGCACAGTTCAGTGGCATTAAGTACATTCACATTGTTGTGCAACCACTGCCGCCATTCATCTCCAGAAGACTGGTTCACTCTTTGTTGGCCTCCTGATGCTCAAAGGAAAGATACCCAGAATTATTCTTCAACATTTTGCACCAAAAATGATCACCCTTCCAGCCTTGCCCCAGGTCTCTGGAAAGGCCAGCTAATTTTGCAGTGGCCTAAGTAATAAGCAAGGCAGAAAAAGAAATTAAACATTCCAGAGAGAGAATTCCATAGCAAATATGTCCGAAAGTGCTACATGTATAATTGTGTGTTTTTTAATTTTTTCATTATTTTTAAAATTTACTCTGTACTATTCGTAATAGTTGATTTAATTGAAGTTCAGTCCCTTATCTATAGAGGAAAAATTATTTAAAGAAGGCTTTGTGTAGGCCTCCAGAGACTGAATATAGAGTAAATTCTCCTCCCATTTTAAACTACTATCCGGGCACAGCATGGGTGTGTGTTCTGTATAGAGTATCACATGGCTGAAACTGAAGTTTGGCCACTATGTCCTTACCTGGAACTCAGGATCTCCTCCAAGCTTATGCCTGTTGTTGACAGAATTAAGTTCCTTGTGGTTGTAGGATTGTAGTTCCCTTTTTCTTGCTGCCTATTGGTTACCACTGTCAGCTCCTAGGGGCTACCCGTACCCTCCATTTTTGCCTCCTTTGTTTCAGTAGTGGAGAGCCTTCCTCTCTCACTTTGAATTTCTCTGATTTTCTCTTCTGCTACCAGCCAAAGAGAACTTTGCTTTTCATTGGCTCATTGATCAGGTTAGGCTCACCTGGATAGTCATCCTATCTTAATGTCAATTGATTAGTAACCGTAATTGCATCTGCAAAATTCCTTTTGCCATGCACTCTGATATAATCACAGCAGTAACACCAGGGTGTAGAGATCATGAGGGATCATTGTAGAATTCTGCTTGCCACAATTTCTCTCTCCTGTTTTATTAGAGTTGCATTCACCTGCATGTAGAAAACTTGATTTTACTACCTTAAACAAAAATTTTTCACACATAATAAATATAGAGATGCATGATCATTGATATTGGTTTAGTGGCTCAGTGACATCAAGGCTAGTGACTCTGATTCTCTTAGCCTTTCCTCATGGCTGTAGTATGATTAATTTGGCTCCAGCCATCATGACCATAATCAAGACAGGAAAGAAGAGAAAGTGAGAAGGATTAGGGATGCATGAGCAATACCTGTGAAACAAAACAAAGACAAAAAAACACATTTCTCACAACTTTATTTCTCATCAACTTCTGTTTATGTTTCATTGCCCAAAACTTGTCCAAGTGCCTATCCTGAGATACAAGGGAGGCAGGGAACAGGAATAGGAATTACAGTGACTGACTCAACTGATAATGATACATCTTCTGGTGCCAGATGATGATAGGAAATGAACGCTGATGACACAGCTAACACATTTGTTATACTTGTTTTCTGGAAAGCAGAATGTGGTATAATAGAATAGAGACTTGTGATCCTGTCCCAAATCTATCATGGTTAAGCTGTGACCTTAGACTGGTCAAGCAACCTCTCTGAGCCAGTTCCCTTATATATCAAGTGAGAGAAATGTCTGCTTTACTTATGTCAGGGCTATTATAAAAATGAATTGAAATAATCCATGATGCCCTAGCTGGTTTGGCCCAGTGGATAGAGCATTGGCCTGCGGACTGAAGAGTCCTGGGTTTGATTCCAGTCAAAGGCACATGCCTGGGTTGTGGGCTCGATCCCCAGTGGGAGGCATGCAGAAGCAGCTGATCAATGATTCTCTCTCAACATTGATGTTTCTCTATCTCTCTCACTTCCTCTCTGAAATCAATAAAAAATATATTTAAAAAAGATAATCCATGACCTTTTTTGCAAACTGGAAATATAGGCTAATTATAATTTTGTTAACTATTTGGAATAAAAATAAGAATGTATTTCATTGATTCTAAGAATTATATGTATATATACATATTTTAAAATACTTTATAATCTCTGAAATTAGATGGATTTTACAATTTATGGCATCTTCACTTGAATGAAATATAACATTTTGTTAAGCTTCTTGGAAAGTCTTAGGGTTATACCCTGGAAATATGGCCATCATTGGGACTCACAGCCTTCTGTAGTCTCTTAGGAAATTGACAGTCTCGTGATGGAACATTCAAAGTGATACACTCATGACTCTAAAATATAGATGGAAAGAAATGATCCACACCAACTCTACCTTTATACAAACACAATGTTAGCATCCCTATTCCAGATATGGAACTGAAAAAGTCAGCCAAGATGAGTTTACCAAGATGGAATAAGTCAGTGACTTCTAAGAGTTCAAGGTGCTAGAAAGTGTTGTGTTCTGCAGATTTTAAAGCTTGACCTCCTACCACGGTCATTCACTGAACATGACATACTGTTCAGGTACCTGGGGATATCCTTCTGGGTCACTGCCTCAGGAATGCATCAAAGATCAGAGAGCCAGTTTTTTAAAGCCAAGTGTGACTTAGATCCTGGACTCTGAATGTGGGGTCATGGAGCTGATGAGTAGCACAGCCACCAGGATTTTTACAAATTATAACCTTGGGATGGATACACACACACACACACATACAGATATGTGTGTGTTTATTTGTATGTGTATGTATTTATACAAACACACACAAATAATGTGACTTTAGAGGGAGCAAGAACAGACATCTAGGGATAGGGGATGATGGTATGTGTGATTGAAAGAGAGAAATAGGAAAGAGTTACTTTATAGAGAATCATGGGTAGATATTGATTATAGTTAAAATATGACATATATTCCTTTTGAAGTTCTTTCTCATATATATTTGACTTGAGGCTGAGTGTTCATTCTACTCGCCAATTCTGATAGAAAAAGTGGTCAGTCTGTTTATAAAGAAAGGAATATTTAAACATAAAAATTATAAAAATATAGGAAAAGCAAACAGCCAGGTCCACTCAATATTTCTCTTTCAGGAATATCAAAGCACCTGTTAATTAAAGTGTATGTGTGTGTATGTATGTGTGTGTCCAAGTGTGGGTGCACATGTGTGCTCATTGAGAGTGTGTATCTGTTCTCCAGCACACTCAAGTTCTATTGACATGAACTCTGATGTTCATAGGAGAAAAGAATTTGGAAGAAAAAGGAAGAGGAGGGGAGAAAAATAAAAAGGAAGAGGAGCAGTAGTCCAAACCCTTTATCTGATGAAGGCCTTTGCCACAGAGTAATTGGCATCTTCCTGGCTTCTGTTTATTCTGGGAAGTTATGAAGCAAGCAGCACAGTTACTTTGACTTCCTGATTAAACTTTTATGATTTTTCTAGCCCACTGTGACAGAGGTCTCAGAATATAAAACCGTGCTTGATATTTTGTGTCCTTGTAACATGCACAATTCTGAGTACATAGTAGATGCTCAGCAAATTTATTGAATGTCTTGTTTTGAATAAAGCTCTAAAGAAATATGTAGAATCCATGCATTCTCATTTTTCCTATTCTTCCTTTCTTCTCAGTTTTCCTTTTGACATTTAGATGCTTGTTCTTGATCAGAAAAGAGCTAAGTCCTTACTTAGGGGTTTGGAATTGGCATTGAGATCTAATTTTAGATCTAATTTAAGATATTTCTGCATAAACCCCAAACAGGCAGCTGGACAATGTTTGCCAGTAGCCTCACAACCCAGTAAGTGGATGCCGAAAATTTTAAAGGAACTAATTGTTGAATAGATGTGGCAAAGAGATATAAGGCAAAGATGGCCAAAATCCCTTTTGGATCACTAACCAAACAAGAATTATGTGGTGATATTTCAAGAGCATAATACAAAATAAAGCCCTGTCCCAGTTCTGAAGAGTTGGAATTAATCCATCTAGCTACATGAAAGCCTCCTTTCCTTTTCAGATGATATGATTTATGGAAGTTCTATAAAACTCCTAATTGATATTTCCAGGGTATCAGTAAAAAAATCATCCTAATTTGGATGATCTAAACTGACCTTTTTAAAAAAATGAACATAAGTCAGAAAGGAATGTTTCAGAGAAGGGCTTCCAATTCTGGCTGTAACTGGCAACAAACCAGTTCTTCTGCAGTCAGCAGTCACAAACCTGGATGAAGTAAATGTATGAGATAACTCTTTCCAGGTATTGATCAATAGAAAGCACAATATTTTGATCCTGAGAGAAGGAAAACTCATGAGGTGAGTCTGATGGTCATAATCTTGGCCCTCTTCCAAGGAAGAGTTTTCTGGTTGTAGGTAGTATGTTGGAGTCTACTCTGTCACAGCAGTCCTGCTGAAACAAAGAAACAGAGATCAAAGCATGGGGCAATTGAAGCATCTGGAATCTGCAGAGCAGGGCACTAGACAGGAGAGAGTTGCATGGAAAAGGGGGAACAGAAGTGAGTCTGGGTGTGCTCAGGGAATCCTTGGCTGGGCTGGAGTGCACATGTACAGATTGAAACCATATGAAATTTGCCAAAAGTGTTGTCTTCAGGGTTAAAAATGGGCTTTTCATAAATCCATCCAACAAAGTAGAAGACCAAGCCTATAAAAGATTAGGGTGAGCAAGCAGATTGACTACTGGTAAAAATCAGGTCTCTTCAGGGAAAGATCAAATGCAGAAAGTCTTCAGGGTATCATTAGCTATGATTAAGTATGCAAAGAAATAGTAAAATATTACTAATATTAAAAAAAAAAGTCAACAGAAATGAATCTCCAAATGCCTCAGAGGTTGGATTTGGCAGACAAAGCATTTAAAGTAGCTGTTATCAATATGTTAAAAGAACTAAAGGAAGATATTATCATAATCAGTGAATATATAGGGCATTTCAACAAAGAAATAGAAACTATAAAAGAATCAAAAGAAAATTCTAGAATGGAAAAGTTGAATAACTGAGAAGAATA
The DNA here is from genome assembly GCA_004026665.1 of Murina feae. Taxonomy (NCBI): domain Eukaryota; kingdom Metazoa; phylum Chordata; class Mammalia; order Chiroptera; family Vespertilionidae; genus Murina; species Murina feae. Next base: position 67,199 of record PVJC01003225.1, read on the forward strand.
CTTTACAAGATGAGCTTAACAGGAGAATGAAGATGGTAGAAGGAAGAATAAATGATCTTGAAGACAGACAAACAAGAAAAGGGGAGAAAACCATTGATGTGAGAGCAAGACATTGAATGGTTGCCTCTTGCATGCCTCCTACCAGGTATTGAGCCTACATCCTGAACATGTGCCCTGACTGGGAATCGAACTGGCAACTTTTCATTGCATGGTATGATGCCCAGCCAACTGAGTCACACCATCCAGGGCCTCAGTAGTCTTTTAAAGCCCTAACTCTCTGCTGTTAGTGTTTTGATGGATAACCTATCAATAGTTTAAAAAGCCTACCGTGTGATTGTTTTATGTTACTGTCGTACCTCCCTGCAATCTACTGTAAGCTACTTGAGCCTGTGATGCTGTCCTGTTTGTCCATGAACCTTCAGGCCCTGAATGGGCCCAGCACAGAGTATCCAAGATATGCTCCTGCTGATGCTGCCTCCTATCCTTTGGGACACACTGAGGTCCTGTTGTGGCCAATAGCTTCCATCATCAAGAGTCTGAGGAAAGTTAATCTCCTCTAGTTTGAGTCACTCTTGAACTTTCAGCAGCTTCCCATCTCCCACTGAACTCTTCTTCTCAGCCATTCAGGCCACCAATAGTTTGCCCCATGTTTCCTCAGTGGACATCTCAGCCCTCATCAGACTGATCTTTACATTGGCCCAGAAACAAGCCCCACAAAGGTCTGAATCTTAATCATCACTCATGCTGATCCTCTGTCCCAAGGATGTCCTTACCCTTCCCTCACAAAAGTCCAGAACCAGGGATGTCCTCCAAATCCAACAAACCAGCCCAGCCCCTTATGCTTCCAGCCCTTGCAGATCTCTCTGTGGCTAAACAGCATTTCCGGCATATTCTCCAATAGGCAGTTCTTCCTGGATTTCTTGTGTTTGCTCTTCTGTGTAGCTTCATCTCCCCAGCTAATTTGCAGACTGCTTGCAGGTCACTATCTCAAAGAGTGCCAGTTGCATTTCTGGACACACAGGGCTCATGAATTCCTATAACAAATCTATTTCTGTGACTCCCAATCCCATCAGCCAACTGCATTCTCCACCTCCAAATTTTAGTGTGTAAGGGATGCTGAGAAACAAGCTTCTCTTTGAAATGGCAATCAGAGGCTTCAATGAAATATGTAATGTCTCTCGGTCAATGCTGCTGCTGGTACTGAGTCACTGCTCGTTTGTGGTGATTATCCTAAGCCTCACTTTATGATTCATGTTCTAAAAATGGGGTGAGGTTTTCACAGAGAAACCAATCCCAGTGTGAACTTAGCCTCACAATTATTGGGTTCCTCTGTGGTTGCCAGCTGCTAGCACAGCACTCCTCAAGGTATGGCGTCTGATGACATATTGGATGATGTGGCTGTATCTTGGTAAATATCTGGAATCTATTTTTTAAAATATATTTTTATTGATTTTTTTTATAGAGAGGAAGGGAGAGGAATAGAGAGTTAGAAACATCGATGAGAGAGACCATCGATCAGCTGCCTCCTGCATACCGCCCCCCCCCCCCCACACACACACACTTGGGATGTGCCCACAACCAAGGTACATGCCCTTGCCTGGAATCGAACCTGGGACTCTTGAGTCCACAGGCCGACACTCTATCCACTGAACCAAACCAGTCAGGGTCCTGGAATCTATTTCATAGGGTTATGATAGGGGGTTCTCTGTAATAGATTTGTTCTGCCAGGTATGGGACTTCTCATTATCTAACCAGCCCTTACCTGGATCTGAGATTCCCGAGTATGGGGTAGATAGATCTTTGGGGCTCTTCTTTCATTCATACTGTTGGTTAGTAGTCTTGATTCCTCAGCCAGCACCTTTATCTATAAAGAGCAGGCTGAGTGCTTAGCATCTAGGAGAACTGCTCTAAAAATGACTGCAACAGGAAATCACTAAAACCAGAATGTGTTAATGACAGAAATGGGGTGGTTTCATGAAATTTGTTTGCTAGTCCCAAGACTTCCACCAATGACCTGTGTGACTTTGGGCCAGTCATTTAGCAATAGCAGTGATGGCTGGAATGGGGCCTGGCACATAGTAGGCTCTCTGTGAGGTCCTCTGCTATTATCACTGTCATTGATATAGAGGGTAATTATTCCCAGTACTAAGCACTGATGTACATTATCTTACCTAATCCTTAAAATTATTGAGTTTCGTTATTCTTGCTGTCCCAGGGTGACCTGAGGACTGAAGTCTGGACAGTCTTAACTTCTGGGCCCATGCTTTCAACCTAATTTCCTTAGGCCTCAGTTTTCTCAGCTGTAAAATTTCAGAGCTGGGCTATTGGTTTTTAAATCTTTCGAGCTCTAAAATTTCCAAGTATTTCTCCCATAACCTTCACCCTTTTCCTTATTTTTTCCCCCACAACCAACCCTTCCCCACCCACAGTCTCATACTGTGAATCTCAGTGAATTCATTATCACGAGATCTACAGGATGTTTTCCCCACTGAGCTGTAACATTGCATGTGTCAGCATGTGGACACGTGTTGTGGCTCTTTTGTTGTTCTTGGACCTGGTTTACATGTTGCTGCTGTTGGGAGAGGAGGCATCTGACTCTCCAGTTTTACTGTTTTATCTTGGCCTGTAGCAATTTCCACATTGAGTTACTCGAGCATTTGACTGGGCCAGAGAAAGGCTTCATGGGAGAAGCCTGTGCAGTCAGCTCTATGTGGTTCTTTGGGAGACCTGGTTTGGAGCGCCACATTCTCCAGACGGTTTGCACATGTCTGGTCTATGGCTGGTAAAGATCTTAGGAGAGGGACTTGGGAGAGAGATTTCTGGGCCTTGCATTTTCTGTACAGCTTGGGTTCCCTGGCGGGTTTCCATAGGGGAAGTTTCACAGATCATTTCATCACGGTTCCATCGTAATTGATGTTTGTAAATTGTTTCAGTTGGGTGGTAGTTTTTTTATATTCTCTGATTTTTTTTTGTGGCTGTAACCCCAAGATTAGAGTGTTTTGGTATTGAAAGACCTGGGTTCAAGGGTCATATCTAACACACCTGCTTGTTATGGCCTCTGCCTGATCATTCTTTGGGTGACATTTAAGGAGGGGTGGGGATTAATTTGCCAGTGTCCTGGGATATGAGAATTTTTTTCACTCAGAAGCCTGGAGAAAACATTTTAGGAGCTTAGAAACAAAACAAGGACCTGGAAATAAAAAAAACTGTTGGATAAACCACTATCCAACCCAGATTTCTTCATCTATAAAATATGATATTAATACTTGTCTTACCCTACTAAAGTGACTATTGAATCAAATGAATTATGGTGTGGAAAAACGTTTCTGAAAATTATAAATGCTATACAAATATTAGTTGTTTTTAGGAAGCATCATACAACAAAACTAATTGTTTTAATTACAAAATAAACCCCCCAAAGCTGTTAATGTTTTTATGCTGATTTTCCACAGCACAGATTACTTACTGCAGGTAATAACCTATAATAAAATTTTCTTTTTATTGTGAACCACTTAGAAGGCTATGAGTTCAACTCTTCTAGACTACAATGAATATTGTGACTTGTGAGTTCATAAGAACTAATATTGTACAAGGTGGATAGTAGCTCTTTTGCAGGAGCACATAAATTTTGCATTAATTCAGATTTTATTAAGTCATCATAAGAGTAAGAGCAAGGTTAAAATTGTAAAAGGGCAGTAATACTACAAACAAAATTATAAGTCTGTAAAGTATCCTTCTATATACTTAGAATTTAATTGCAGGAAAAGTAAAGGCTGGGCTTTTATGTGCTAATTCACATCGGCCTAGAACCAGAATGTGTTTAACGCACATTTTATACTAAAGCAAATATGTTCCACCCCCCACCCCTCGGGGCCCCTTACTCCAAATGAACAAAATGACTCTATTTGTGTGTTTTTTTGATTGGTGAATGGTGCTTGGATATACCATCTGGAAATTGTTGGGTTTCTGCCAATGTATTAACTCAGCCTTGCCAAGAGCTACCTGCCTAAGGCAAGAAACTGCACTGATTTAATAGGAAAGAGCATGCTTTTACTTCACCATTTGGTAAAAGAATGTGAAAGTACGTTGGGCAGTTTTAATCCTTGTTTTACAATGGTGGCATTATATTATAGTTAGAAATATTTCCATACTAAGATAATTGGGGAACCTGGGGGATCTCATTGCTTAAATTTGTGTGATTATTTACACGTCTGTTATGGAGGCACATGCAGAGCTCTTGATGCTAAAGGCAAATATTTCCCTATGAGAAGCGGGAGCAAGATAGGGACACAGAAAAGTAAGGCCAGTGGGCACCACCCAGACCTCCTCATTGGTAGTGTTGAAAGCCCTAGACCTGCCTGGCTGGCATTGCTCAGTGGTTAAGCATCATCCTATGAACCAGGACGTCATGGCTCGATTCCTGGTCAGGGCACATGCCCGGGTTGCAGGCTTAATCCCCAGTGGGGAGTGTGCGGGAGGCAGCAGATGAATGATTCTCTCATCACTGAGGTTTTTTTCTCTTTCTCCTTCTCCATTCTTCTCTGAAATCAACTATATATATATATATATATATATATATATATATATATATATATATACACACACTAATAAAAGCGAAATATTAAAATTAACCGTTTCTCCGAGACAGGGTAAGCCACGCCCACCAGCCAATCAGAGCGGCTGTATGCAAATTAGCCCAGCCAACATGGCGGCCGCCACTCCCGGACCTGAGTAAAGGGCAGTTTCCATTGCAGCAGGAGCAAAAGTGAAGCTGCGGCCTCTCCACTTAAACTGCCTCTAGCGAAACACAGATTTGAAACATTTGAAACAAAATAACAATCATAGAATCCTCGGGAGCTGAAGGACACAGCAGCCCGGGCCTAACCAGTAAAAGTAACAATTGTTTCATTATAGACACTGAGAGGTGAAGCAGAGGAGGCTTCGTTAGTAGTTAGAAGGCCGCCTTAAAGGAACAGTGTATCAATTATAGAAGATAACCCCAGGCCTTAAAGGAACAGCATCAATTATAGGAGATAAATCACAGAAACCTGCGTCCAGCCAGCCTTGCTGGGATGTTGGGTCAATGGGAGCTGTGGGCAGCCTTAAAGCCCCTCACCCAGGCTGGTCAAGCA